>JANTCA010043780.1:0-19097 GCA_024741275.1 Chironex yamaguchii
TTAATCTGTGTTTCTATGCGGATAGAAACATTACCTAGCCAAGGACGTTTTAGGTATACAGGACATTTTTCAGGCCCCAAAGACTTTTCGGTTTCAAAATCAATAATCTTTTCTCGAAGAATTCTAGAAACAACATCCTCTGGATACCCGTTTTCAAGGAGAATAGATTTTATTTTCCCATTATTTTTATTTTATTTTATGTTCCTTACGGTCAGTGGAGTCGATTGATATATAAATACGGTACTACAATCAAGATTGAGAGAACAACTAAAGTACAAGTTCGCTGAAATTAATCTTGTCGCACCATTAAAATGGCATGACCCGTGCGAAGTCGGAAAAAAACCATCAAATTGAAAGAAAACGCGGCACATGTTACCAGAAGTACAGGAAGAAAATACGACTCAGGTAACAATGACAATTAAATATCCAGACACGAATTACCAAGGATACAAAAGCATGTTATGGATACAGTGAATACTACTCAAATTAAAATTAAATGTATAAATAAAGCATGTTGGATACGTAACATGTTAAATACATGTCAACAAATTTTAGTAAGGGGCTACAAAACAAAATGGAATCGGAACGAATACTTAGTTTCCTAGTGAAGTCTATCGCAAATTTAAAAAAAACAATCAATTTCTTGCAATAAAAGGCATTTTAGTACCGTGTTCGACTTGTACCCTTTTTGAGAGCGGTCTCCCGTTGCCTTGGAACTCATTACCTCTAGTTTGCAACGTTGTCATCGGGGGCTAAAGTGAATATCAAAGGGCCAAACTTGCCAATTTGCGAAGATTTTACCGCAGTATCGTAAATCAAACTCAATGGCACAAGTAGCTATCTGGAAGAGGACTTAACTCGATACCAATACGTAGAAAATGGTACTATGCAAGACACATGATCGCGCCGCACAGAACATGTTAACTAAAAGAATTACATACAAAACATCATTTGGTAAGCATTTCACGTTGTTGCCATTTGATATATCAAATACAGACTTGAAAAATATGTAACGAGTAGAAAAAAAATCAAGCAAGAAAGTGTACGAATATATGTGTCTGCAATTTTAAATGCCGGAAATGTCTCGTTTTCAATTAGTCTAAATAACAAATATAAATGTGATGGTTTTACGATTATCAACATTGTTTCAAGATGGTGTAGAGCGTCTGTCGGTCACGGAAGTTGTCTAGAAAAAGATCTATGTTGAGGAATCGTACTTTATTGAATTAACTGCGGTCGAGCATAGAAGAACAACATTAGTTTACAGGTTATCTTCGAAAAAAACTATCTTACTGTAAAAAGAAGTCTGAAATCTATCTCGTTCAACCTAGAGCAGAAAACTACTGCAACCCTGAACTTTTTCCAACATTTTTTAATATTAAACCAACTGAAATCAAATTCGAATGATCTCTATAAACTAATCGACAGCGAAACGGTTTGTTTTTCTGTCTTCAGTGAATTTTCTACTTTTCATTGATTGTCATTTATAGAATCAGACTTCTTCTCACCTATCAAAAGTTGAAATATTTATGTAAGACATTTAACATATTACTTTGAAACAAAAATAAGTGAAGTGTGGGTTTCATGACATATTTAACTACCATCGATTACAATTTACAACTAACAAATCAGACACAGAAACTGAGCTAGTTTAGCACTATGCATGCTAAACTCAAGAGCCTCAAAATTGCTTGGTAACATCCCATAACCCTAACAAATTAATATTATTAGCTTCATCAATCCATATCCAACAGAAACCTTACTGGCGGTATATCAATTTTGACTGCCATACTAAAGAGTACACAACTATCTCCATCTGATACGTGTAAACCCAAGTTTCTATTTCACTACTACATATGGGTGAAATTAAACTTCATAAAAAACAACAGAGTTCACAAATGTGCATACGATTCGTAGCAATGTAGAATGTATCAATATTCCAAAAGTTGTCTGAATACTCAGTAAATAAAAATGAAATCTAAATTTAGCCACAACAAACAACAATTAAAACCTCTCACTCTGCAGCAACGGGTTCACAAGGTTGTGGCAGACCAAAATGGCTAAGTGACGTATCAAAGTTACCACATCCCAGCCACCATCACTTCATCGTACGAGATGGAACAAAGACATTACCTGCCGTACATTCCCCATACACTGGCATTATACCGTTCAGCAGAAGACATCTACTCCTAAGCAGAAGGCATCCATTCATAACTAGCAGATATTTACTCCTAAGTAAGGGACATCCATTCATAACCAGCAAATATTTACTCCTAAGTAAAAGACATCCATTTATGACAAGCAGATACTTACTCCTACGTAAGAGAGATCCATTTATGACAAGCAGATACTTACTCCCATGTACGAGACATCCATTTATAACAAGCAGATATCTACTCTTACCCAGTCCACAATTGCTACTAAGAATCGGACACGGACTCATAAGGAGAGACGTAGGTGTCTATCTCTAAGCATCTTTCTGCGGCAGAGACCGCTTCTATTCTTTGACTTCCTCTTCGCTTGAAACGTTCTCTTTCATTTTTCTCGTAAATCGGAAATAAAATATGATGTAGATCAAATAACCGGTCAGAATCGCACTGTATGAAATCAAAATGAGAATCCAAAAATTTGCTGGATCCGGAATAAAAATGGTTATGACATAATGTGACAGGTCCAAAATTGAGTTAAACGCTTGCTGCGTTCCACCTACAATACCACGCTCGTGTTCAGCGACATTTTCTTGAAGAAGTTGCGTGACAGTCAAATCAGTCATCCATAGCCCTGCTCTGGACAAAATAAGCCCCGTCACTAATACACTGATGGACCAATATGAGAACGCCAACGGTTTTACAGAGTTATTCCTTGTCCCATTATTTACAGTACTGGAATTCACCAGCATCCTGTATATAGTTGTCGATGGTCGTATTCCGATCCGAGAGCATTTCTTGCTAGTACATGAAGGTAGTACAACTACGGTATTCAATAAAGGAATATCCGTCTTGTGTACCGACGAAACAAGGTGACTGGGACGAAAAGTAGATTCCTTTAAAAACATAGCAACTGACGGCACTGTTTTTAGAATTGGTGTTTGCAATGGCATGTCCACTGGTTTCGTGGATAAACGCGCGATGTTGTTTGTTGTTCTAACATCGTACGAACTAACTAGTGATAAAATGCTAGAAGCAGATGGTGTGGCTACAGCAGTATTCGTCGGTCGGCGGTATCTTGCATAATAAGGGCTGCCTGGTAACCAGATAGATAAAACGCATAAAGCCAACATAGACAATTGCAGCATAAAAGAAAAGAAACCAGTCCTTGGTAACCCGACTCTTCTTCTCAGTGGAGGAAACAATGCGGTACCTAGTATTCCAACTAAGGAGGCAAGAGCATAACAGATACTAATAACCCCCTCACTTAAACGCTGAGTGTATGCATAGCCAGTAGTGATTGAGCTAAAACCAAGAAAGGTCAGATAGAGCATTGCAAGAGAAACACCTGCTAATGCTACTGACTGTCTTGAATATACTGACCAGCCCCTTAAGAATGCTTTCGCTCTGGTCCATAAAGCAAGAGATCGAATTTTTCCTGGCTGTTTCCTACCATCCTTGATCTCAATATCCAGTTCCTCATTGGCATCGTCCTCCTTATGTGTTTCTGTACCTCGTTTGTTATCTTCCAATAAGCCATCTTCTTTTTTCCTCTTCACAGCAAGTGCAGGAACAGATTTGTACACATGACGAAGCAAATAATATTCAATAAAGAAAGATGCAACGTTCCAGGAACAAATGAAAATGATTCCGGCATATTTGGAAACCAGGCTCATGATGAATCCAACTGCTGCAGGGCCCAGGATAGCACACGTCAGATCAATTCGACGAAGATTCGTATTCAGCACTGATATAAAGAAATAACAAAACAGAGACTTTCAATCGTGGTCTTGTTCACTAAAAGTATAATAGTTAATTAACTAATCTTACAATAGTCACTGTCAGGTGGGGTGGGGTCATTAAAGGAAAAACAGGAAAACAGTGCTGAGTCGGGCGTTTGGGGAAGCAATTTCTACTATGATACAATCCACAAATCGTAGCATAGACATTTAATGGAACCACACACAAAAAAGAAAGCAGTACGCATCTCAAAAGTCACGTTTTACAAAAAGCTACTATTTCGTGAGAGACCAGACTAGCTTTTGATATACACTGATCATAGTTTCAATAATTGCTTACAAAATAACTACGTAATAGACTAAAATAAATAAACTATACATCTTCCCTGCACGTTGCTAAAAAAATTGTACAATCAAACGAACGCTAAACCAAATTCAAAAAATGGTTAATCCACTGACGTTCCTAGCTTCACATTCACGGAACTTAATTAACTTGAGATCCAACAGTTTTTAAGTACAAACAACTGTATATCAATTGACTGGTCACTTTCTACCAAAAAGTATAATTTTTTTTCGGCACAATTATTCGTTTAATACTATTGAAATTTATAACAAAATGAAACATTTTTGCAAGTGCTATATTCAAGGTAAATGAAAATACTGCACATAGGACTCATGTCCTCCGTCGGTATCACCGGAAATGCTTCCAAAGATGCTGAAAGACAAAGTATACAATTTTACTGCATTAAGAGTAGCATGGGACGGTAAAAAAGTCTCGTAAGTGCAACTCTTAACCCATATAAGTGATGCAAGCCATCTCAAGGCCCTTTGATAAATTAGTTCAAAACCAACTGTACCAACATATACATGTACATAAGTTATTTCCTAATGAATAGCTTGAATTTGTCTTTCAACCATTATTCAGCAGTAACACGTCTGCTTAAAAATACTGCTGGCTGCTGTACTGGTTTCGACCTTTGAAACTTGAGGGAGAGGTTTTTGTTGTCATTAACTTGGTACTGCTGGCTACTAAGACTCCCGGGACAGTAAACTTTGGGAAGCACGTGAAGTCTTTTCTTCTAAGAGAATCTTTTAGTACTGTCTACACAGGCATTGTAGAGACCCACATCCAGTACTTTTCTATAGTCTAGTTTTTGCTGCTTCTATCAAAATGAGTCAACTGCAAAAACGTCAATACTATAAATGAGATTGTATTCTAATAGATTTATCTGCAATTTTTATGGAAGGATCTTGTTTAAAATTAGCACTTGAAAATAGGGGCTCCCCTCCGCAAGATCTAATTATTGAAAAAAATGAAATGAGACAAAATAAAATTGAATAGAACCCATCTTACCAGCCAAAACTTAAGGATGTTAAGATCCCTTACCAAAATAGTGATCATTGTACAAAGAAAAAAAAAGGCTATGCAATTTTTTGTAGCATACTTGGTACTGAGCATTGCTCAATCCCATGCCAAGGTTAGGAAATGTTACCAAAAAAAATAACATTGGCGAGAGAAGGTAACAGGAGCCCACTCTCATAAAGAGCTCACTTCCTAGTAAAATTTCCTAGCCCTGGCTATGCAATTATGGCACAAATATTCAGTAAACAAAAACCATTTTTGTTGTACAAATGTGATTCTAACTGCAGCCTACTCAAACAAAGTTCCAAGCAAATCATTTAACACATGTCAGTTTTGAGGTAAAAATGAAAACAATTTTGGTAAAAATGAGCTCCACATCTTATGCTTCTCTGTCACTATCTACTACAATAGCACCACAAGACAGCATCACTGTCCTCTACATGCCACTTTAATTAACTTTTTAAATCTACTTGATGTACTGCACATACCTGCCAACTTATCTTTATCACCATTTGTTATCACAACAACCCAATCTCTTTCTATGGCAATTTGGGATCCCCTTCCAACCAGGAAAGCCAGTGCTCCAAGAATGATAATGATTGCTCGTATAATATTGTAAAGAAGCACTCGGTTTGGTTGTTGGATGTCTACCCTCAAGTGCACAAGCACAACTAGAGCGCATAGACATACGAGTACATTCTGGCAAATGAGTGATAATCGTATAGCTGAAAAAAACAAATACAGAGCAAAATGTTACAACAGCCTCCATCTACCATTTCTTAAACAACAGTTTCTTCCACAAGACACCTCACACATTTTACAAATTTTAGCAAAAAATTTTCTTGTAAAAATCAGTTCACTCAAAATATTCTCAAAAACTGTCACAGAGAGAAAATGTTTCTAAACAATTACTTAAGACTACATAGCTTGACTTTAGCATGTCAATAGGGATGTCTCACCTTTAAGACGTGGTGTAATGTCAACCCATTCACCAACTGCTGGACCAAACACAACAACTGAAAGTGTTCTTACTAAGCCATAAATAGCAGTTAGGCGTAAGGAATTTGGTGTTATCTCCACTAAATATAATCCTACTGCAAATCCCCACATTCTGTCTCCCTATGGCAGCAAAAACAAAAACCCAGTTCTAAACAGTAACACTACAAATTATAAGACATTGAAACATTTAAAACAATAATACAGAATAAAAGGCACTTCAGCTAGAAACAATACGTCATTTTACATGATATAGGTATGCAGGTAGAGACATCCTAGTAAAATGATCAAAAACATTTTATCCAACAAGTCATCAGGCAGTGAGGGGGTTTTGCCAGTACAATTAACTGGAGGTAAAAGGGATTAGAAAATGTATTAGGGCACTATTACACAAATCAATCTGAAATTTTTAAAGTTTTGTTCATTTCCATATCAAATATTACAAATTTCTAAAAAAATGTGATCAATGATCTCAATAAAGCAGGGTCTTCTCCAGTGTTTTCCCTCTTGTATGAATGCTTTGAGCTCACTTGGACAATTAGACAATAGTTAGCAGTTTCTTCATTGTTAAACTCTTGACTTGTTAGTGTCTGATTCATCTAAACTATCAATATCAGAAGGACAAATCTCTTGTTTTCTCTGTTCATTTTATTCATCAACATTGGTATCGATAACAACAATCTTTCCCAATATACTAAAGGACATTGATGGACATTGGATATGTCAAACTTTACATGCGTGATGAAAATCACATGTGACTCAATTTGTGTACGTGCAATTGCATGCATCAAATGAAAAGTCCTAACTAAATATTGCATATTTCAATTGTTTATTAAACGAAATCCCATTCATCTGAGGACCTCCCATTAGGGTATGAAACCCCGAGTGGCCAAGATACTATTTCTAATTTCTTTGTGTTTTTCTCTTATAAAACTTGGTCTATGTGGGGTTTCTGCTGTATTGAGCATTCTTCAACAATAGTTTACCACTGTTCATAACAGATGGAAAATTGTGAATGCATCTGTATTTGTCAATGATACAATGCAAAACAATACTTTTGTTGCAATGCACAATTATCCTTTTCAATCTGGCACTTCCAGGTCTATTGCTGTATCTTAGACTATTAAACAAAGATATCTGAAATAGGATATCAACACTGGCATACACTGGAATTTGTAATCATTCTTACATTAGCAATAATCAAAATATGATATAAGAAAACTGGTGTGTACTGTACCTCAAGAACTAAAAAGTAATAACTATTGATATGGTGTCAGTCTCAAACTTACCCAATAAGAGAAAAGATGGCTTATACATACTAACACTCCTGGCTCTGACAATTTCTTGCCTTAAAAAGAAACAAAGATGATCTATTATGTAATAGCAGCCATGACTGAACAGTTAAAAGTTGTATACATATATATATATATGTATACTGAGTCTGGTAGACTCCCACTTCCCACAGTGCAGCTATTGTGGTAATGCTCCACTCTTGACGAATGTATTAAAAAGCATTTGTGCCTGATGAGATACTATAAATATGTCAGCCCCTTAACTGACTCATGTGTTTTTAATAGGTCACATACCTGACAATTGAGAATAATAGCAGAATGTGTGATTTCTAGATGAACTTAGTTGTGTGTTTGTTAACATTTAAACTTAGTCAGTCTTTGGAATATCCATGTGGTGGACAGTCATGATCATGTCGTTACCTTGCTCATGAATTCTGGTAAAGATGATAATGGTTTACTGTTCTTGTGTTGTTTCATGTCACATTTGTCACCTACTTGCATTCGGTGAGTCTGTTCCTTTTATTTGTTATCTACTATCAAATGTTGATAAACATTACCAATGGAAAATTAATGTCAATTGGCAGGGTTGACACATAGATATAAATGTAGATAGATATAGATAGATATATATAAATATAAATATAAATATAGATATACAGTAAATGCGATAAGAAAAACAGTTTAACTTTCTATAGAACTCTGAGTTTCATGATTTACATGTATCAGCTAAACTGCAATAAACTCCAAGCTTACAAAGGCAATATTTATAGATTTTGCATAGACTCATATGAGTGAAACAATAATTTTCTATTACAGTGCATTATACAATGGATAATTATTAATGACTAAATGGTGCATTGCACATAACTTGGTGACCAGTCCTTTGATTTGTAATTGGCTAACAGGAATTTGTTGGAGTGCCGACACATAGAGACTAATTTCAAAATAACAGATCAAGCATCATTGTTTGCAGTCTAAAATGGTCAACCTCCTCACAGCTATTTGGCTGGGTGACACATCCAAGGCAAATTTGAAATAACAATTTTAGTCAAGTTGTGAAAGTTTAAAAAAAATCCATATAGAAGGGGCTATAGAAGTTAAGATTTTCTTGACAAAAGGAGCATAAACAGGAGAAGATGCCAGATGATTATCATTCAACCAAAGCCACTCATGTTAGTGCATGAGGAGAAGTATAAATTGGAAAATTTTTATGAGCATTTGTAACAGTTGTTTCATGTATAGTTTAACATTTTTCTAGGCATAGGCCAATACCTAAAGTATTTGCACTGCATAATCCAGAGATCTTTTATACTGAAAAGGACTTGCCAGTTGATGCATTGATGACTATGGCAAAGCAATACCAAAGCCATGATGTAGGAAAGCTCAAGCGTTTGATATAATTATTACAATCTGAAGTAGCCCTCACTGGTCTGACTACATCAAATGCAGAATTAAATGGTGATAGTTTCTCAATGGCTATCAAATTGATAAAATTCTACCTGCAGACAGATTATTGACATACACTTCTAGTGCACAAAATAGAACAGAGAAAGTGTGGGCAAATATTTTCAAAGCTCAGGCCAATTAAACAGAAGTCATGATCCACAATCTGACAATGTAGGCTTAGAATCTAAGTTAGATCTATGATGCTGTTGAAAGCTGGAGAAATCTCATTCCAAAAATTGACCACAAAAAAATAAGACTCATTTGCAAGCATGCCTACCTTACAAAAAAGTTGATAGTGCAAATCAAATGTAAAAGTTAACAGATGTCATAGAAAATCACTTCAAAGAGCATTTCAGTTTGTTAAAACAGATTGTGTGGGATTGGTTCAGGCCTTTTTGTAGAGAATGGTCAATGTATAGTTACAGTTCAGTTTAACTAAACTTCTTTGGTTCACTTTTTACACCTTCAATAGTATATGTAGCTTCCAAGTAGATCTATACTCAAGTTCGAAAGATTTGTTGGAAAATTTTTCTCCTTGCCCTCCCCCCCCTAATTCCCTGAAACAAGAGGTCCACAATGCCTCAAGTGCTTTAATATATTTGTAAAGAGTGGAGCATTACCTCAATAACTACACGAAGTGAGAGCCGATATACATAAGTAAATATCTGTAGTTCCTTTCATCTGTGAAGCAGTCTATACATAAGAGCTGAGGATAGCATATATGTTGCCATTCGAGAGATGTCGGTTACATTGATAGAGTTGATTTTCTGTTCATTAATTTTCTGTTCACATGGTCAGCTGTTCACACCCTCAATTTGACAAAGCTTGCATATGGGCATCAATCAGATAATGTTTGTTCAGAATCAGAGTTTATCAGGAATGGCTCCGGATTCAGTAACTTTTTTATCTGACTATCAGTATATATATGACACACATAATGTTCCACCAAGGTTATGCTGTATGTAATTGTTTACTATTTGAACATATATAAGTAAGTACCCCAGAACATTAGAAAACTCTCAGTCCTCATCATCATCAATGTCAGAATCTAGTGGCAATGGCAGGGTGATTCTTCTGTAACCAACTGCTTAAGGATAATTTTCACAATTTTCAACAAAGTTATGCGATCACAATCCACGTGTAATATCTCATAATAATACAAATATGATTCATTTCAAGCAAATAAGTATCTTTAAACCCAAAATTTAGATCCTAGATGAACAAAATCAAACAGAAGTAAAGTCTTGATTAACGGTAAGCTTGCTATGGATCTTGAACAAATGCTACAGTCAGATGGAGAGAATATCAGTAATAAATCCTTGTAAAGGTTGTGATGGTAAATGGGACCTCTGGAGAACACTGGAACAGTCCCCTAAAAGATGACTACTAATTGAGTTATTGAGTGACTACTTCCTTCAGTAATTTGTAACTACCATTTCTCTCTATTACATTTGCTAGGTGTCAGCATAAGTTAGCATATTTTTGATGACGAATAAAAACACAGAGGTTCATCTCTAGTTTGTCTGATTATAAACCTTGTAATGGTCATATGAAATTTTAAACAATTGATATGTTTGCAGAGCACTAAGAATGCACTATTGGGGAGACAGGATAGTCAACAGGCATGCTTAATCTAGGCATTAAGACTCGTTCTAGCTAGCCAGATGGTGAAAATTGTCCTGGATTTCATGTTATTTCCATAATCTTTGCTTCAAATCCTTCAATTTGTTCTATTGAAGTTGTTTTGACGTAGATGTAGCATTCAGATTAGTGGGTGACAAGAAAACAGCTTGACAATAAGTTTTTTTGGTGGTTGTTCGCAAAAGTTTTTCATTTGACAAATCCAGGGTGACACTTTTTGTTGTTAAATTTCTAGTTATAAATTAGGTTGACATGAGTGCAACAGTGCTCAATTTAGTAGCTAATAGGTTACAAAAAGAAAATCACAGATCACTGTTATTACAGTGAGTTAAGATCAAACTAACTATATGCCCTGTCTACTATAAAATAGTATCCAACCGATGTGAGATGACCTGTCTGGTTAATGTGGTCCCCAATGGCAGATGGGTTCACTTTAATTACACAGCCAGTTTTATTAATTCCTCTGCAACTGGTAGTTAAACTTATTAATGTTTTCCCATAGTATGAGGCATTGCAGCCAGGACACTCAAACTTGTAAATAACAGAGGAGGGCATGGGATAGTAACGCAGTATGCATCTATGTCAAACAAACCTTGATTTTACAAAGCAGAATGAATTGTCTAATTGTGCAAATAACATGAAACAAGTGATGATCGTCTGCCTTGTTCTCCAATTTTTAATGAAATTGCTTTCAGTCTAACTAATCAGTAACTATTTCATTACTTACATAATCTTACAATGGCTAATATTGCTGGATGGATATCCGAAGACAGCTGTTATGTTCTATTACACATATTCCCTTTAAGCAACTTAATTTGATACACTTATATCTCTTGATTAGTAATGAGAGAATAATGGAGTTGTTAGTTTCAAATTATTAGTATTCTTAAATTGCTCATTAGAGGTACTATATAGTTATGTCAAACACTCTCTCCTGATATTTTCCAAAGCTGTCCATGTCATATGCATGATCAGCCATGTTTCACGTTGTGTAGGCACAATTCCTGTAAGTCCTCAATCTAATAAGATCAACAGATGTGCTTTAGAAGAGGCAAGTTTCTTGAATGACATTTCTCCCTTATCACGCGAGTAGCTTTTTCCTCCCACCTCTTCAGAGTACATGTCTACACTCCATTTCATCATGAGATCATAAAACTCACAATCATGCATTTACAAAAACAAGAAAGGGCTTCCCCTGAATGTTGCAGCTTTGCAGTTCTGAAGTTGAGTTTTCGATTCTCTGCATAAAAACTGAATTTACACTAGAGAAGATAGGGTACGACATTCACTTTTTTTATTAGATTAAAGTCAGTTTGCCTTGATAACAATGCTAATGCTTTGTGGGCAACATTACAGCACCTACAAACAACAACAGGACAACTATAAAATAGATACAACATACACTCTTACACAAGGAAAAGCTAGTCACATGATCAGCAAGATTTCGTCTCAAGTCGACCGCAGACGGACGGTTCTCATGTGTGAAATTACACGAGTTGTTTTCCACACACTATTCAAAGGAATCAAGCAAAGTTTATCAGATCCAACGTCTTCTGATTTTGGGTCGTGCACTTTGACCATTTGACCTTCAGCAACCACGCCACAACTGCACCGACAATTAGTGCATCTTGCACACGACATCATTACAACGCGGGCATCGTTCGAACAATAACGGTATTCATTACAAGTGCCGTGCACACTTACCTAGTCTTGTACAACAGGGCTGCCTTTCCGTAAACTGGGATTCTGTGTTGGCAATCCGATGATCTTCATGAGCTGAGTAGTGGCTGGAAGAGGTGCGTCCTGATAGTAGGTCAGCGTCTTCATCTTCAGCCGCGGATTGTGTCAAACCACGCATTTTAAAATTTATCTTTCACCTTGCACCACCTCCACTTGAAACAGACCAGCAACTGCAGACGATTATGCCAACCACGTGATAATATGCAGGTTGCCTTAACTTGTCTTATCGTTTCATAACGAGTTACACCAAAACATATCAGGTGACGCTTATACAAATCAACAAGACAGACAATTCTTCAACCGTCATTACCATGGTAACCAGGAATCTGGTTGCTTTGGAAAATACTTAAAATTTGGTGATATTTGCGCCTCCAATAATGCAATTTCTGGACATCTGAAGCTCAGTCTAAGGAGTCGGATAAAAATTTGCCATCTGTGCAATAGGAAAAGCAGTATATGTATTTATTTTGTGAATTCATTTTCTAGCAGGAAATCAATATATTATACCAAGAACGACGAACCCATTTTATAACCGGCGATAGCATCAGCAACAGCTATGCTATGAAGAGCAGTAATACCAGATTTATATCGTTTGTGAGTCAAGGGTACATTAAGATGATCTGTTATTGAGGTATAATATTGAGAATCAAGCAATATCCTTGTGTACTCTTGGTGGCCTGGACAAATGCAAATTTTTATCAGAGATGAAACAATAATCTATTGTTTGTTTGCGGAACATCGCTCTCTTGTGACTATGGTAAAAATTCCTGACCAGCCAGAATTTTGGACCATATTTCCAAGACAGTCACAATGTCTCCCTGTTTTAGCATGAAGCCAATTGTTCAGATTTTTGGATTTGCTCAGGATACAGTCACCAGTATTGGGAAACAATTAAGCACAAAAGGCATTTCCTGGAATTTGTCATGGAATCAATTGTATTTCCTGGAATTTGTCATGGAATCAATTGTATTTCCTGGAATTTGTCATGGAATCAATTGTATTTCCTGGAATTTGTCATGGAATCAATTGTATTTAGGATATATCAATCAGGGGTGTATGATGGGTAACTCATCTAGTTGTGCTACAAATACAATCACAAACTTCACATTATATTTTATTGTATTGATACTGGATCATCATGTTAAAAGCTCAATCTAATAAATATATTGAGGAATGATCATCATCATCAGTCCCGTGACTGTTGTTGAGTCGTAGGGAGGATACGGCCGGATGCTGATACCGAAATCTTCCTCAACTTGCTGCGATCCTGTGTTGCATCCAGGATAGCGTGGGGCCTCAGGCCTGTCCACTGTCTGATGTTGCTTTCCCACATTGTCCTGTCTCTGCCTTGCCTACGGCCGCCTTCTACCATACCTTGCAAGATGATTTTTGCCATAGTGTCTTGCCGTGTGTTATCCCCATACCAGGTTAGCTTCCTTCTTCTTACTGTTGACAGCAGTGGTTCGAAATGACCGACTAGCAGCTTGCTCTTCTGTGTACTTACTTCCATACCATAGCTCCTGAAGTTCGACATTCCAACCAGCCATGAGATCAATGTTATCAGCAAACCATAGACTGCAAATCCTCCTGCCATCTACAGAGATGGTTGTTTGGTGATTCTGCAGTGCATCTTGCTTTATTCTTTCTAGGAAGATGTTGAACAACACTGGAGAAAGGAGGCATCTTTGTCTTACCCCTACAGTAGTGGCAAAGGGCTTTCCTATTTGATGATTCAGGAGCACGGCACTGCTTGCATACTGGTAAAGCTTCTGGATGGACTGCATAATGTCTTTGCTGATGTTGAAGTTCAGCATCAAGTCCCATAAGTCAACGTACCAGACTCGGTCAAATGCCTTCTTGAAATCAATGAAGTCGTGGAAAAGGTCTCTTTGGTGGTCAAGATGTTTCTCTATGATTAAGTGGCAGTTAAAGATCTGTTCCACTGTGCCTTGACCTTTCCTGAAGCCAGCCTGTTCCTCTAACAGAAGTTCTTCTGCTTGAACTTTCAAGCGATGTAGGATGATTCTTCTGAGGGCAGTATTGGTAAACGTTCCTCTCTACTTGTGGCCCCTCCTTGCAGAACCCCTGGATTTGGTTGGATGGGGTTATTGTATAGTTTTGTACAGTACTCAGTCCAACGGTTTAGAATGGCAGAATTTTCTGTGAGTTGCTCACCATTCTTGCTCTCTATGGCTGTGGACTTTTTTTGGCGAGTCCTTGACAGCGCTTTCAGTGTCTGGTTGGCCTTCTTGCTGCTTCCTCTCTTCATGCCATTGTCGGTTGCTCTGCATTCTAACTTCTGATGTCCGAATTCACTTCTCTATATTTCCTTTCAACCTCACTGTAGGATTTCTTTACTGCTTTAAGTTTGTGTCTTTCATTGCAACGATCTAGGATTTCATATGGCACTCACGGCTGTTTCTTCTTCCCGTGTTTTCCTAAAATCTTCTATGCAAGTGAACTCAGAGTCTTAGCGATGTTGTTAGCTGCAACTGTCGTGCTGCAATAAGTGATGCTTAGTGCCGCAAACGTTCCTCCTACTTCAGTCTGGAATTCTCCCATAAAGTGGTTTCGCTCCATAAAAAACACATTTACACTGTAGAAAAGCAAATAATTTGATATCGGTGGTAGAGCCCTAAATAACCGAAAAAGTCAAGACAATAGAAAGGCTTTTTAGCAAGAATTGACAAAATTGAAGAGACACAAAAAGAAGCGTCAAATAACTCTGTTGTGCCTTGGAAGCATGTATAAAGTGGTATAGTTGCATACAAAGTACATTTACACTGTAGAAAAACTAATAATTTGATATCAATGGTAGAGCCTTAAATGACTGAAAAAGGCAAGGCTATAGTAGCTTTTTTACCAAAAACTGAAAAAATTGGAGAGACACAAAAATAAGCTTCAAATTGCTCTGTTGTGCCTTACAAGTATGTATTAAGTGGCTTCAGGGCATAAAAACTACATTTACAATATAAAAAAATGAATAAATTGATGTCAGTGGTAGAGCCTTGAATGACCAAAAAAGGTGATGTTCTTGTGAGGCTTATTTACCAAAAATTGACAAAATTAGAGAGACACTAAAAAGCTTTAAATTGCTCTATTCTGCCTTGGAAAAGGTGTTACAGCTGCATACAAAGTATATTTACACTGTACAAAAACGAATAATTTGATATCCGTGGTAGAGCCTTAAATGACCGGAAAAGACAAAGCTAAAATACGACTTACTAAAAATTGACAAAATTGGAGAGACACAAATATAAGATTGAATTTGCTCTGTTGTGTCTTGCAAGCATGTATAACATGGTTTCGCTGCATACAAGACACATTTACACTGTAGAAAAACGAACAACTTTATATCAGTGGTACAGCTTTAAAAGGCTGAAAATGGCAAGGCTACATTAAGCCTTTTTAGCAAAAGTTGACAAAATTGGTGAGACAAAAAAAATAGGTCTGAAATTGCTCTGTTGTTTCCAGGAACCATTATAAAGTTGTTTTGCTGCATAAAAAGTACATTTACGATGTAAAAAAACCGAATAATTTCATATCAGTGGTTTCATATCATAAAGTGGTTTCGCTGCGTAAAAAGTTGTGAATTACATTCACACTATATAAAAAATACCAATTTGATATCGGTGGTAGAGCCTTAAATGACCATGACGACAAGGCTACATTAAGACTTTTTTAGCAAAAATTGACGAAATTAGTGAGACACTAAAAATAAGTTAGAAATTTCTCTGTTGTGTCCCGGAAGCATGTGTAAAAAAGATTGAAATCAGTGGTATAGCCTTAAATAACTAAAAAAGCAAGGCTATAGTAAGTGTTTTTTGTCAAAAATTGACAAAATTGGAGAGACACAAAAATTAGCTAACCGATGTATTAAGAGCTGTTTCGAGCCATGTTTTGAAGTGTGCCATATTTGCCTTACTGTAGGCTTGCCTTTTCGGGTACTTTAGCTCACTTTTGTCCAAGTCTTGTTTTCAGCCTGATTACGCCAAAAAACAAAATTATCCCCAATCAAACAATCTTAGACCTCGCTGCAGATGTTTTTTTAGTTGTTTGAGCCATGTTTTGTAGTTTGCAAAATTTGGCCTAAATTTGCTCAAAATGCCTTACTATAGGCTCGCCTTTTCGGGTACTTTAGGTCACTTTCGTTCCCGACTTGTTTTCAGCCTGATTACGCCAAAAAACAATATTATCTCCTATAAAACAGTCCTTGACCTCGCTGCAGATGTATTTGTAGTTGTTTGAACCATGTTTTGTAGTTTGCAAAATTTGGCCTGAATTTGCTCAAAATGCCTTACTATAGGCTCGCCTTTTCGGGTACTTTAGGTCACTTTCGTTCCCGACTTGTTTTCAGCCTGATTACGCCAAAAAACAATATTATCACCAATAAAACAATCCTAGACCTCACTGCAGATGTATTTGTAGTTGTTTGAGCCATGTTTTGTAGTTTGCAAAATTTGGCCTAAATTTGCTCAAAATGCCTCACTATAGGCTCGCATTTTTGGCTATTTTAAGTCACTCACACACCCTTTACTTTGGAGCCATGTTTTGAAGTTTACCATATTTGGCTAAACTTTGCTCAAAATGCCATGGTTTTGCCATCAATCACTTTTTTCTATAATGAAACTACTTTATACATGACTGGTGAATACAGAACTGTTTATTTACAATGTTTGAACCTTTGACGATTTTGGACTAACTTTGCTCAAAATGCATTACTATAGGCTCGACCTTTTCGCTAATTTAAGTCACTCACATTCCCTTTACTTTGGAGCCATGTTTCGAAGTTTACCTTATTTGGCTTAACTTAGCTCAAAATGTCATGGTTTCGCCATCAGTCACATTTTTGTATACTGAAACTACTTTTTACATGACTGGTGAATACATAACTGTTTAGATACATATTTTGAACTTTGACGATTTTGGACTAAATTTGCTCAAAATGCCTTACTATAGGCTCACCTTTTTGGCTTTTTTAAGTCACTTAAATTGCTTTTACTTTGGAGCCATGTCTTGAAGTTTGCAATATTTGTCTTAACTTTGCTCAAAATGTCATGGCTTCGCCATCAATCACATTTTTCTATTATGAAACTACTTTATACATGACTGGTGAATATAGAATTGTTTAGATACATTTTTTGAACTTTGACGATTTTGGCCTAAATTTGCTCAAGATGCCATATTATAGGCTTGTCCTTTTGGCTATTTTAGGTCACATTCATTCCCTTTTAATTTTCTGCTTGATCATGCAAGAAAAACAAACTTATCTCCTAGAAAACTATCTTAGATATGACTGGAGATGTGTTCAGAGTCATTTTGTATCATGTTTCGATTTTGCCAAATTTTGGTTTAAATTTGCTCAATATGCCTTGCTATATAGGCTTGTTTTTTCGGCTGTCCTTGGTAACTTTCACTCCAGTGTAGTTTTCTTCCTGATTTCGCCACAAATCTTACCTATCTCTAATAAAACCAACTTTCGTATTACTACTGATAGACTTAGGGTTGCTTTGAGCCATGTTTTTAAGTTTGCCATTTTGGTTAAAATTTGGTCAAAATGCAAGTACATAGGCTTACCTTTGAGGCCATTTGAGGTCAGTTTCATTCCCTTTTAGTTTTCGGCCTTATTTTGCCTTAAATCAAATTTTTCTTTTATGAAACCGTTTTAAATATGACTGCAAATGTATTAAGAGTTGTGTCCAACCTTGTTTTGAACTTTGAAAGTTGGCCTAAATTTGCACAAGATGCCATACTATGGGCTTGCCCTTTTGGCTATTTTAGGTCACATTCAATTCTTTTTAATTTTCTGCTTGATCACGAGGAAAAAATCGACTAATCTCTTAGAAAACCATTGTAGATATTAGATATGACTGGAGATGTGTTTCGAGTTATTTTGCGTCATGTTTCGATTTTGCCAAATTTGGCTTAAATTTGCTCAATATGCCTTACTATATAGGCTTGCCTTTTCGAGTACTTTTGATCACTTTCGTTCCCGACTAGTTTTCAGCCTGATTACGCCAAAAAATACATTATCTCCCATTAAACAATCCTAGACCTCGCTGCAGATGTATTTGTAGTTGTTTGAACCATGTTCTGTAGTTTGCAACACTTGGCCTAAATATGCTCTAAATGCCTTATTATAAGGTCGCATTTTTGGCTATTTTAAGGCACTCACATTCCCCTTACTTTCGAGCCATGTTCTGAAGTTTGCCAAATTTGGCTTAACTTTACTCAAAATGCCATCGTTTCGCCATCAATCACATTTTTCTATAATGAAACTTCTCATTACATGACTGGTGAATATAGAACTGTTTAGATACATTTTTTGAACCTTGACCATTTTGGACTAAACTTGCTCAAGATGCTTTACTATAGGCTTTCCTATTCAGCCATTTTGGGTCATTTGAATTCAGATTTAGCATTTTGCTTGACTTCATTTAGAATTAATCGCTAATAAAAGCATCATATACATGACTGCTCATGAATATAGAGTTTTTGAGGTATCTGTATTGATGTTTGAGAATTTTGGTCTAAATTTGCTCAAAATGCCTTACTGTAGGCTTTCCTTTTCGAGTACTTTTGGTCACTTTCGTTCCCGACTAGTTTTCAGCCTGATTACGCCAAAAAACAATAGTATCTCCTATAAAACAATCCTAGACCTCGCTGCAGATGTATTTGTAGTTGTTTGAACCATGTTTTGTAGTTTGCAAAATTTGGCCTGAATTTGCTCAAA
>JANTCA010043791.1:0-19095 GCA_024741275.1 Chironex yamaguchii
TAATCCAATTCATATATTGATATGAATTGGAATAATTTTGTCCAGCATTTGAGTAAGTCAGTCAATTTATGTAACTATTGATGTAACTCATTCTGCAGCAGTTACAGATTACTTCTTTTTCACAAGGGCTAAATTGCTACAACTAGAAACTCTCTACATTGATTAACATTATGGTTCACATAGAAATACTTGAGAAAATGGAAACATAACTACTATATAAAGGTTCAGTATTCCGAGTACTCCTGCTTTAAAGTTACATATCAATGAACAACAAGATATAATAAAAGAAACTTCCTAAGTCTCTTCTTGATTGAATAATCCTGTTCTTCCAATCATAACTGACTTTTCAATCTTTTACTTCACATTGTGGATCAAATTACTTTTCAGATTTATATACTTAGTTACTTATCTACACAAACTGTTAACTGGTATACAAGAAATACACATGGCTAGACAGATGTGGTCAACAAGCAAGAACAAAAGATTGAGACAAATGCCTTGAAAAAAATTAGTGGACTGAAAGAAACTGATTAATTGTAGATTGTATGGTGAAAGGAAACAAACAGTTTTATTATATAAAATTAGCTGGACCGGAGTATTTTTGAAGACATGACCATGCACTGAAGGTGTTGCTAGATAAGAGGAGGGTGAAGAAAAAAGTATTACCACAACTAACAAAGTGGTGGAAAATAAGACTGGAAAATCCCAGACTTTTATTTCAGAAATTGATGTCATGAACATCTCTTACAAAGGTTTGTGACAGATGTAATCAATATGGAAATGACTTTCTTAAGTGAGTATCCAAATGTATGAATTATACATGATTATAATACATATATAGTTTTAACAAAATATCATGATCATTACTATTATTATTACTATTAAAATCATGGTCTGATAATGTTAATGGTCACTGTAGAGGGATGGATTCCATGAAAACCATGAACAACTGTTTACTTGCAATTAACAATTGACACAGACTCGGTTCAAGCTAAACTGAAAAGTAATTCTCTGCCTGAAACCTGACTAAGAATTGTTAACCCAGGGTTGCTACTTCTTAAGTCCTACAGGCTTGTACTATTTGAATGATTGCGGTGTGCTAATTAAACTTTAGAATAATTGAGTAACGGGCAGTTTCGTACAATACAACGATTACCCGTCAGTTGTAAAGGTGTGTTTCAATGCATTCCTGTCTAAGCACATGTAAATTTCATCCTGGACTACAAGGCAGTATTATATCTGATGTAAAAAACCATTGTTAACATGTAACGAGTTTAAGGAATTACAAAATTAAGTGCTCTTTTTATATATAACCGTTAATTTTAAAATAATTTTAACATCATTTACATTTCCTAAAATCTTGGGTGAAATCATCGAGAACTTACAAATCCCTCCAAAGAAAACGAGATGAAATCGTCAACCATGCAAAATGAGCACAATGGAAGGTCTTAGGCGCTGTCAGTTTAATTCAAGACCTTGATCAACGTCAAATTGTCGATGTTCACTTCAACCGAGCCAAGTTCAACTGTTGTAATTCCTACTAAATATGTATGTCTCCAAGCTAGTCCCCGGTAATTCATCATCTGTTCATCTGTCACTTGATCGTAAAAACAGGAATGTCATTTCAGTTTCCACGGCCATCTGCTCACACCTACAATTACGTTAAAAGTGTGACTTGGCCTTTAAATCTGAGAACTAAGTTTCCAACTCTAACAAGCTTATCCCCGACGTATAGTAAGTACCATGCAGCGATTTACTGTGACTTGTATAAAAGTGATTTTAACTTAACGAATAGCACTGTTAAACGTGTCATCGACAAATCTCAGCCTTGCATGGAAACTTAACTATGCCATTAACTGAAACTTACGATGTCGTTAGTACGATAGACACGGTATACATCCAACTTCAAACCAACGATCATTTGTGGCAAATAATAGTTGTAAAGTGGAAAAACCACAGGTCATGATCAATGGTTAATAAGATCAATAGGGGCTACTCTAATGTTTATTTGAGCAATAGTTTTTTAATTCAGGGTGACGTTGTTGTGTAAACGTGTTTCAAGCAGAACAGTTGCCCTTTTCGACTTTATGTTCCAACTTAACACCTGAGACAGAACCTCGACATTTGTTGGTAGGCCGGGTCTCGAGGTCTAATGTAAACAACGCTGTAATCAATTGCAATGTAATGCTAATCTAGCTATCAAGCCTAAAAGAGCGGACCTAACTTACTCATTGGCAGGCTCAAAGAGAGTTAACACGTTCCAGATGAAAATCTTTTTGAAAGCGGTCACCTACCTTTGATTCAAGGAAGGCGCACGCCTGTTCTCTTAGAGCTAACATATCCTTTCCTTCAAAAACGAAGGATTCCTTCTCGATCCCACATTTGAAGGTAATCTCCTTTCCATCAAGAAATGTTGTCGACTCTTGAATAACAATGTGTGTCCTCCCATCCTCTGAATTTTCACTGCTTGAAGACTTTCTTGAGGCCATTCCTGTGGCCTTGTCGATACTAATTGTAGTTGGTGACCAGTACTCACCTGATGTTGGAGGAAACCAAATAGTTTCGTTTCTCCGGCCCTCAACTCTCGATATCACCCAGCCAAGTCACACACGACACCTATACGCCAAAACAAATATGATGTGCTTACTCCATAACCTGTTGTGTCACCATCTAAACAAACCAGTCTTTAAACTTCGATCATCAAACCGTAAAATAACACTCGATCCCAAATAGCATGTTCACAGTCTGCGGTGACAAGGTGGTACAGAAAAATCACTACCATGCAAAAGTATCAACTTAAGTGCAGGCTACAAACACATCGGGACTTGATAAAACACTCTGTACAGGCAAGCAATGTACTGTTATCCGTTCAGAGCGACGGAAGTTTCACTTGAGTTGTACTTTGACTAAGTCATCGACTTGACCGTCATTTGTTCCTCTGCCAGTTTCACTCATCGGCGAAGTTTGCATTAACATATCATCGCTGTGCCTCGTTTCAAACTTGTGAACTCCCACAACAAAAAGGTGAAGCCCATTTGGCTACGGGTTAAAATGGGTTCAAGGCTGTAGAAACTACTATTTGTTTCACCCTGCAAGAATATTTTTGCTATAACAATATTGCTATAACGTAATGTGATTTAGTTAGCCATTTTAAAATAGCAGTAAACCTAGATTGTTCCGATCTGATCATAGTCGAATGTTTTGTTTTGCTGTTTTGGTGACACATAAATTAAGGGCGAAGAATAAATTAACAACCATGAATCACCATTTGCCTGTGCCGACTTCCCATTTTCTTGGGGTGTGTAGGTTGGAATAGGAAATCCACTTGAAATTCAAGGCTGCAGACCAAACAAGTCAGTGGATTCACCATATCTGTCAAGATTTGTTCAAAAATCAATTCGTTTCTTGGTAGCCTTATATTTGAAAAGAGACAGAAGCAGACGGAAAAGATACTGAAGTAAGCAGCTCGGTCATTTCTCTTATAAAAGTATAGCAATTTGAAGTCACCAGGCATTTAGTGGACTTGATTTGCTCATTTATGGTAGCGGCAATGTATGAGTTATTCTTCCTATGACGTCAAAATTGCGAAGGTTTTCAAACAACTTGTGAAACTGAAGACTACGTCAACAAAATACCTTCTTCGCGCGTTGCACACAAAAATACGAGCGCAGCACGATCTCATAGTAGGAAAACAATGGCATGCACTATGATTTTAATAACACTATAACCACGAATGAGTAGATTTTTGTAAAGCAAACCGACTATTTACTTCTAAAACGTCTGTAAACGGCAAACAATACTCGACCTGCCGATCACCAAATAGGGCAATATATTACCTGAATTGTGATCCTTAATTCAGATTTTGAGTTTTATATGCAGCAAATGAACCGTGAACTGAATCATAACAATGAATGGATTTGACTGTTGAAATGAAAATTCCAATGTTCCACTACGACCATTCAACCAGACCTATCAAACAGGCATGAAAATTGATGATGGGGTTGCCAACGGATGAAGAAATCTGCTTTGGTCGCCCAATGCCTGCTGTGCAAGTTGAGAATGCGCTGCAATTTAGCAAAATGTAAATTAGTCAAAAGTAACATGTCTGGTTCGAAAATATGCGCAGACACAGAGAATTTCTAACAGAGAATAAAGAATTTTTGTGGTTCATTCCTTAGTAAAGAGTACTCGGCGAACGTAGTGGCAGTTAAATCGCAGTAGATGCATGCATAATGCTATACATTAATGATTTATCAAGTTTGTCGGGGGGTTTTACGGGGCTTATACAAATATTGACTTATTACTCACGAACTATTCCAACTGAAAAGGGAGACATCCCTTCTACTCTCAAAATAACATTTTCATTCGCTTGACGAACATCTTACGTGTATGCCACAGGACTAAAAGAGTTACAGGAAGATCATTCACTGCTTCACTCCCTCCCTTTCTACTATAGTAGTACGAGGCTTATCCTGCTGCAATACCCTCTACCGCCCATTTCAAGCCTACCTCTCTTTCTTCAACAAATCAATGAACTGTTATCCCTCACGAACAATAATTTGAGAATCCATTACAATAGTGTTTACTAATTTGTAAGGTATGAGTGTTTTGGTCTTAGTATAAAATAAAGCAGAGCTAAAGAAATTCTGAGAAACCAACCATTGGGACGAGTCCTTGGATCCCAACTAACGAGCTCCGCGTTCAGGGGAGATCCTACGACCAATGAGTAACAGAGATGTTACTTAAAAGTAAATTTGACAATGTCATGCATGATGAAAGCTTGAAAGCCCCAACGAGTTTGTAGCTCGGGCATCTAGGGAGGTCCGGGATGATAAAGGCAACTTTATGAAAATGTCAAGAATGGCCTTGACGATCTGAAAAAAATATTGGGAATCTACGCACTATGCCTGGATTAGACCTCGCATTTGATGTCATTTTACCAATGGGATTTCAGTAGATATTGCTTACTTGTCAATTACCCAAGCACTTCTTGCATTGCACTGCATCCTCTGTCGAGGCCAATTCCACTTCTTAGTCTGTCTTCAAGGTGTTGCCACCAACAACTATATCAGGCGGTATGTTGCAAAATCTTTGATGCCGGTTCCATACTCGAATATTGCAGTAATGAAACCCAAAATACTGTTTATTCGGGCTTAAGGGCAGTTGTTCTGGCGAAAATTTAAAGGGTAGATACTGTGTAAGGAAATATTCCCTCTTTATCATCAAATAAGGCGTTCCCAAACCGTAGACTTAAAAAGTTCGTCTTATATCAATGTTCCAAACGAACAAATAGGTTCAAAACGGCATAATTCCTTTAGCTGTCTTTCTTCGTTGCTTGTACCGATACAGACTTATTTTTCTAAATCATTCTTCAATTCCTCAGCGTAATTGGTCATTAGCCTTAATTATATATCAACCCAATGGTCACATTGCAGTGCTCTGAATCTAACCACGATATAAAAACATGTTTGCGTTACGAAAAAACATATGCTCGAATGGCATTCGATGGGCTTGATGTTAATTTCTAGACTAAAGCTGTGCTCGCGTGGAAAATCAGAGATCTAAACCTAGAATATTGAATTGATACGTGAGAAATAGGATGGCAGCCTTGCAAAGATATCCTGGATTTTACGCCAACGCAGGTTATCTCTTGCAAGTCTTGTTATGACATACAAGGATGCTACAGCAGCACTTAAATGCTTTCTTGAGGATACCCGAAGAACTGCCAGGCGAACCTGACACTAACATGATGAAGAGCGATATCAGGATCTCTCAAATGTGATGCACGATTGCGTCAGCTGGAGGTGGGACTCATAACCTACAAAAGTTGAATGACAATAAACCATTAGTCAACTAGAAGTTTTGTGTAGAGTTATCCAAGCAAGTGGGATTAGGACCGTCATGGCATCAATGCTCCTATGATTTCTAACCTTAATGTCGGTGTTCTGCAGATTCACCTTTAACAAAATGCCATTATTATAGCACTAAACATCGTCCTCTAAACATGAGATAGATAATCATAACAAAACTACACAATAACAAAGTATGCTACACTATAGCATATAGGAAGAATTGACAATTATTTTCAACAAATGCGACCTGTCCTTGTCAATAAAAGATTTATCCTACGGTTGCCTTAAACATTTTCGAATCCACTAGCTTTACTGATTTATTAAATGTCGAGGGTGTATATGGGCGACGTTCCGCACTGTTTACTAATTCCGATAGCATTTCATAGAGTTAATGGTGTACAGAGAAAGACAAGTTTGTTGAAATGATGAGCAAATGTTTTAGCTCCTAGCACTTCATACCTGCCCCGCTAACCCACCAGCACCACCCCACCATCCAGACCACCCTCTGAAGGGAACGTTGAAGAGCCCAACATAATCTTTCTTGACTCTTCGAGTTGATTGTAATGTCTTCAAAATATCTGATAACTTATTTTAATAACAAGTACAATGTTACTTTGTTTATGATGATGCGGGGAGCATATGGTGAGGGAGCTATTGTCCTATAAATTGGTAGAAAACTAATTTGCCAAAATAACACACTTTGGCAATTACAAAAATATGTTCGAAAACAGCCTCATTTTAACATCGTAGTTACTCAAATAAAGTAGTACACCAAGTCTCCATATATTTTTCAAACAAAATTTTCAGCAATTGCATCCTCCTTGTCAATTTTTCAGTTTATATTCCTACCTAACCTATAAATTTACCTCGGTTCCTTTCAATAGTGACCATGATGTAATTACTCATTTCAGATCACCTTCACAGCATACTTAAAAGTTTAGCATTGAAACTACAACGATGGATTTAAGGCATGTCTGTTTTGAATTAAAGCAGGTGTTAACTCTGTTTTGTTTCAGTGAATCTAATCAAGATTGACCATCATGTCAGACACACCAAGAGTTCATTCAGGTAATGGAGCAACTCTTAACTGGTGACTTCGACCGGATGAATTCGTTACTACAAACCAAGTACAAATTGTTTACTATTTTATCGTTTTCGGGGTAAGGGTACGTATGGAATCCAGCAAATACCTACTTAACCATGAAAAAATTTCATGTTTTAAAAAATATAATTATCCGAAATAAAAAGTTGTTATGCAAATTATAATTTCGAGTTTTGTACAAGGATAACAGCACTATAACTGTCAAAATGCTTAGATATCTACTATTCCAGTCTTTGTTGAACGATAACTGACAGCTTAAATCCCGCCAAATAAAACTAGTATAGTGTAGTTTTTATAACACTGTTTTGATGGTAGTGGGAATACCTTTCTGGACTATACGCAGCAATTGTTCCCAGTATTTCTAGGGGACTGAGGAATTCAGGAATATCATCATAAACAAAAATGTCCCTTATAGAAACTAATACATCGAGAATGAAACAGAGTATCGTTGAGTGACTTTGTAACATATACTTCACAACTTGAAGTATAAGAAAAGAAGACTTAAAGTAGGCAAAGCAGTAGTGTTGGTAAGAAATATTGACAGTTATAATTTTAAATTTCTTTTCATCTAACACTATACAAACTACGAGGTGTGTCAAAGAAAGGAGAACGAAAAACAACAATATTTAGAATGAGGGTACGATTTGTACCAAACCAGTAAGAAAACGCATCGAAAAAGCACGGTAAATAAGCGCGGCAAATTGCTCTTTGTTATTACAGAGTCTGGATGAAAAATCCGGAACTATTTCTGTCTCAAAAGCGCTGTTTTTTCGGTCTGAATATATACGGATCCCAAACCGCTTAGATGACTGTGGACCTTACTTTGGTAGTGATTTGAAAATTTTCGTTTGTGTATAGTTTAGCATATTCGGGATTAAGCAATAAGTTATGACCCCTATGGCAGAGTCACAAACTTCTGACTAGAATGAAACCATCAAATGCAATCGGCAGTTGGAGGAAGACGTCTTCTAGAATGATCGGAATTTTCCGGAAGATTATTCTTGAATGATACGCTTACCGGTTAAGCAAGTCGAAGGATACTCGAAAGCTTCTCCGTCGTACATTGTAATCATACTTTATGATGGGAGTGGGCCATATTCCTATCTTGTGCGCAAGGTCCTAACCTCCTTCCCCAGCAAGGTGGAAAACGCAGTGAACCATTGGATTTGCACAAGTTTGTTGATATAGCGTAAGGTAAAGTCAACAAACAAAACTTGTTACGTAGCGAGGTTACAATAACTTGCGCGTTTGATAGCTTTGCGACGTCGCGCCAACATGATAATAATCTGCTTTTTAAGCATATGAACATCACCTATCCCGATATAGTATACATCATTTTATAAGAAGGTATTTAATGGACATATTCCGCAATTTCACACAAGTTTAGGACAAGTGAGCAGCCCGGATAATACCGGTAAATATACAGACATATTCCCCATTTTCAGCCTTCTGCTCACATTGCAAATGGCGCATGCTTTGGAATATTGATTCAAACATAAAGGAAAAATTGGCACAGGGCCATCTCTCGCTATTTTGCCATTTGGATACACACTACTACTTTCATTCCTTTCTTTACCCCGGCATTTCAAAGGAATATTGGCCTATACGCTATCTGTTCAGATTTTGGCACGGTCCTACTGTATCATAAAACTTAGTGACATGTTATCCGAATACCCATATTAAATAAAACTCATCTGAAAAGTAAATCTCTCTAGTTCAGGATTATTGATTCCATTAACATTTTTTACTCCTCTGAAGTTCATTGCAGCAAAAGGGAAGTGATGCCCACTATGACGAGTCAATACCTAACTTACTCTCACAATTCTATACACTCACAAAAAATCTTATATCATTTTAAGATTTACCATACAATTCTCTGGGTCCTAAAATGAATTTCGGAAGTAGATCGAAAGATTCGAAAGTCAGGTTTAAAATGACTAGAACCAGCAATAACCTTATCGCTTTGATATCCGCCCTCGGCACAAAACATTCACAAGTCTTTGTAAAGTAATTGGGTATCAAATACTGTTTACTATCGGAAGCTGTCTGACGGGATTTCTTCAAAACCTCGTTGATCTCAGAAAATCTGCCTAACGGAGAAAAAGATCTTATTAGAGCTTTAAGATTACTATTCATTGATTTGCAGAATTAGGAAATTCAGCTTTAGAACCAGTGTGTATTCTATTGTCAAGAAAATTTCAAGGAAGATTTTTAGAATTTAGGTTTCATATATGAGGTGTGATTACTCTAAGATGTCAACTTTCCTAAATTTGAAGGGAAATTATCCCATAGCAGGATTTATGCGGCGTGATAATGACAAAACGCTTTCATTAATGGGAGATGAAATGAAATTTCGTATGTTAATGTGGGCGAAACTCCACTGCCGCGTCCAATCCCTAATCGGATTGATAGACAAAACGACCAGAAATCGTCGCTTGTCATTTTGGTAATAAAATTATGATATTCAGTGTATATTTACGGTTTAAAGCAATTGGAAATTTGCGCCTACATCGAGTAGTTGCTGCATAGGAAGAGGCTTGGCTGGCTAAATATCTATCATAAAATCATTTAATAGTCAAATGATGGCAAGGAATGATAAAACACAAATAATTTCGTCATCATCTGGTAGAGTTTGCTCGGGCATACAGTTTACCACGTCAGCCATTTTGGTCTTCATCAAAGAAGGTAGGTCTTTCGTAAGATATCCAGTGATCCAGTGTCCCTGCAGAGATGATCAATGTAGATTGTCGCCGGTTGCCCGATACGATTTTTGCCATGACGAGGAAGCCATGGCTAGAGATCACTAGGGAGTTCCTGTTTAGCTGTCTAGCACAGTCCAGCAATGCGCATTTTGCGTTCTGGATAAATGGTTGAGAGAGGAGCTATATCCCTATACAATTGACTTTGGTGGGCTGTTAATGTCTCCGTTTACATTGGTTTAGATGTCGAGAGTTGTAAAAGTGATTGGCAATCGTGTATAAGTCATTTTAATTTATTGTAATCATATTAATGATAACGTAATTATCGCAACCTGGAAGGTTGTTGAAATTACAAACCAGTGCATACCCCTATCGTTATTGATAAATGGATGATAGAGATAGCATTGGTGTTAAAATTCTGGGCGAGCGTGACATCATTTTGCATTTATTTCAGCTCTGTGTACTACCACTTTTGAAAAAGATTGTCCATGAGATTTGCACTAAATCGCAGTAAATGTAGTACAAAAGTTGGCTTGGTCACAAATAAATTCCCTCATGGCTCAGCCCCAACCCTCCAACCCCTCTGTTTTCTTTCGCAGCGTACGTCTCTGCTTGAAAGAGTTGCAAAAGCTGATCGTTACGAACATTTTAACAACAGTCTCAAATTTAGCCATCTGTGTTAGGATAGAACACGAGCAAAACAGCGTCTGATAACCAAAGGTGGCGACAGAAGAAACTTATTGCGATGACAATATGGCCCTCTGCCATTCTCTATTGTTATTTCAAGCATGTCTGTTTCATGACAGCGTGTTTACAAGATAATACACATGACCTCTGACTTTGTTCCATAAGGAGTCTGACTTCATAGCCGTGAAAATTAGCGAACCACAACCCAGCCAGTTAACCTTATCACTTTATCCGCGAGACCATGCAATTAAGATGTTCTTTTGATGACAATGTTGTCTTTTTGACATCAGTAGTAAGTATGCTATATCTACCATCTCATGCTGAGATATTCTGCAAAGATAGAAAAATAAAGCAGACGTAAAGAGCTGTCGGGACTTGACCAAATAATGCAAATCACCATGATTGCGTTATTATACGTGACTGTAACCATTGTACACCATACAACAGGCCTAACTACGCCGAAAACAGTTTCACAGGTTACTGGGGGATCGAAGAACAGTTCCTCAATGACATGAACGACCTCAAAAGTAGGGAACCCGTAGACGTTGCTCTTAAAGAAGTATTTGTGAGTCGTAACCAAGACCTATTTTTCACGATCGGCAATATTAGTGCCCATATTATGAATCTCTTTGACCATCAGAGTAAACAATGAGGATTCGGAAGGATAAATTTGTAAAGCAGTTCCAACAGACTGGGTCGGCCTGGTCAGTAGCTGTAACCAGACCAAATAAATGAGCAGGGAAGACCACCATTCTCAAAAAATATTTGCGTAAATAAAACGTATATTTCACCACATCAGCAAAATAATGTTGTCGCATGCGGTAGGAGAATCCACTCTCATTAAGGAGTGCCTAAATATCCGAAAAACAGTTCCTCGTTTCGTCCTATGCAGGACTTGTTAATTTTCTGCTGCTTTATAACTTGTTTAGCAGGAAAATTGCTTATTCCTCAATTAAATTCTATTCTTAAAAACAGATTATTCTCAGTAATATACTTAACAAGTTATGTACCAGCCACAAACGTCACCCGTAAATTTTGATTCTGCAATGCAGTTGGAAGCAATTAACGTTTAAGTGCAAACCAAACCCTACCACAGTCACACAATTAGTCACTGATATCGGCAACCATTGTTCCTGTAAGATTTGCGTTCCCGCTACTTTGCTTTACCGCGAAAAATCTACACAAAACTAAGCAGCTTTGCTTAAATGACGTACAGAATGGAACTGAAAAGGTAAAAAAAAACCAGGACAAGGGTATTATGCGCCAGACATTTGCTAAATAACCCATATCAAATAGAAGCAATTCTTCCAGCAGCGCTTTTCAAGTAGGTCTGCACAGTTTAGATACAGCTGATTTCAAATCTGTTCGGCTTCGATCATTCGGTGTTTCGGTGTTTGCACATTTTTTTCGCGCGTACAGGCTTTGTTGTTTTGTATCCGACGGCAAACAACCTTCACTGTAGAAAGTGGCTGGAAACAATCCGCTAACAAGCGCTTAATTAGATGGGAGGCAAATTTTGGAACATAATGCAAAAGACCAGAGGCACTAGCGTTCGCAATGGTCAAAGCTCACCTGAGTTGAATCAAATTTTGGTATGTCTAACCAAAGAGCATTCCAGTGCATTTCAGGTCCTTTTCACATAAAGCTCGTGCTAAATGTCTTTCCCGTTGACGTATGCGAAAACCTAATTGCCATTAATGATCTTTTAGACTGTCATCCCATTACTGCTTATGCCAAGTCCTAATTCCATTCCAAAGGCTGTTCCCAATGACTATTAATCCCGCCATAGTTACTGCACATTCGAAGCCTTGTATCCAACGATTGCCACGTCAAATCCCATACTCAGATCCAATACATAGTAACTTGCCTATCCGATTCCCGTTCACATACTATTAAGATTCCAATCCCAATTGATCCCATGCTTTACCCGTGATCACTCTGAACTCTATTCTCCATGCTGTTCAATACTATTAAGCTTCTAATAACTCACTTCCCAAAGCATCTTTCCATTTCTACACATCCCAAAAACTATCCCATAAATAAACGAGTCGAATATCATTTTCGTTAAAACAAATCTCAAAATCAGATCTCGTTAGCGCATACTCTATATCCTCCTAGTCATAGAATTGCAAATCCCGAGCCCACTCGTAAAATTCCTTATCCTATTCCTATTCATGCAATTTTAAATTCACTCAAATTCATGCAAATTAAAATCCTAATCAAACTAGTGCGATTCCAAATCCTAATCCAATCCGACCCATTTCAGTTCCAAATGCTAATCACATTCATGCAATTCCATATTCTTATCATGGCCATGCAATTCTAAATCCTTGCCACACTCATGCAATTTCAAATCCTAATCCAATTCATGTACAATTCAAAACCTAAACTTACAGATGCAACTCTAAATTCTAGTCCTACTTATGTCAACTTTTAATACATCTCCTGGTTCTACTCATGGACATTTCAAACATGCCAACTTCAATAAGATAATAGTCTCGAGACTTTCCCTTACGCAATTTGTATTTATATTCACGAACGTTTACAAAAACACCTATAATAGTTGAAGTTATTTAATGATTTTCTTGATTAGTCCAATTACACATCAAACTCACACAAATGGCGTATTAATTTGTTAATCTGTTACAAGGTAAATGCAGTCATCAGTGGAAAACTTGCTCCAAGTAAGCAATCCACGTTACGTCCAGAGAAATATGTCGCACCTGACCTTTTTAATCTACTCACTTCATATACAACAAAAACATTGGTCAAACCACATCTTATTACAAAAATCATTGACGTGCCCTTAAAATTTATCTTACAACTAATTCTTGACCAAATAAGTATGTATTTACAATAGCTTATTACACAAATCTAAGTGTTTACATATAAATATGCTTTTAACATCATTTAGCATGTGGTCTCCACATGTCCAAATACACCAATTGGAAATTGTTTGACTTGCGTTGGCCATTGTGGCGAGAGAGAGAAGAATTTCACTCCAGGCCATTCGCATCCATCGATAGTTGCTGATATAGGAAACAAAAACCGGTAATAAAAAGTATTTTATTACCACAAATTTTAATTGAGAGACATAATGAACATGTAGTCATTACAGATATTTATTTGACGTCACAGCATGACAAAGGAAATGTAAACATATAGTGTAAATTTTCAATGAGTCATACTTTCTAGAAACTACATCAGGCTCCTGCACTCACCCACGCCACACAACCTCTTTCTCATTACAGTGTTTATTCGAAAAATTCTACCCTCAAAAGGTTTTATTGTATCAAGATTTTCTTTGCTTCAAGGTTATTCTTGCATAAAGGTTTTATATGCGCCAAGAAATAGTTTCAGACTAGAGTGTTTGCTAACGGAGGATTGGCTAAGAAAACCCGTCTATCGCAAGAAACCAAGATGGCAGGACAAGTTAGGCAAGAAACTTCAATGTAAAATGAAGTGTTTGCGCTCAACACTATCGAGAACTGGCAAATATGGCAATATCAAGGTACAGTTATCCAATTGTTGTTTCCAGAACATTAATTTACAATTACTTAGAGATGCAGTATCAGGGCGAGTAATTTTGAAAGAGACTAATCGAAGGCCGACTGATACAGCGGAGCAAAGACTCTAAAACACAAGAAATCGTGAGTTAACCTTTCCATTACAAAACGGTATGTTTTCTGTACACAGCAAAAAATTGCTATTTTTCAAGGTTTTAAGAGTCCTACTCTGCAACATACAACGACACAGAAAAGAGCAGAGCCAAACTTTCTCACCAAAACAAACAAACTTCGATCATATTCAGGACTATACACGTAGTACAACTTGTGTAGAAGAATACAAACGACATAACGACAAAAGTGACTACATTTAAAGCCTCTATGTAATGCTATTAAATATTTTACTTAAAGAGGTTCCTGTGTATTCATGTGGCAAGCAGTTCGTCTCCATCTCACACGTTATTAAAAAGCTCCTAATCTCACCATACACATTCACTTCGTACCCTCCAGATGTCTTTTAAAGACTTGAAACTACGAATTTAAAGCTGCCCCTCACCACGAGACAGACGAGGTGTTTGTAGTCAAAAAACGGTTGTTCTTACCATGAAATGTCTGTCCATGACTTTTTGTAGTACAAACAATGTTAGTGACCATAGCAGCCACTGACGTTTTCGCTTCAACATCCTTCTCACGTGGTTTCATTAGGCGCATCACTGTAAAGTAGAAAAGTAAACGTTAAACGCAGGAAAAACCCGAGCAACTACAAAACAGTAGTAAATAGTCAATATTAGAATAAAACAAAGCATGTAACATAAGGAATCATTCAGTGCTTCATCTCTTCTTTATACTACAATAAAACGACAAAACATCAGCGGAAAATAGTCTTGGAATCCTCGTAATTCAAATAAAAGCATAGTACAGACCAAGACAGTTCGTAAAATATAGCACTATCATCAGGCAGTTGCCTGTGCATTTGCGGCAGTGGCGGCTGGTGGTAATTTCCTTAAGTGGGGCGATATCTCTGATAGATTGTCACAATAACACCGAGCGGAACGTTTTGCACACAAGGTTCCCTGTGATTTCTTGAGATAACGGGCAGATTCAATTTTGCTCCTAAAATGAGGGAAAATCGTCTGATGTCGCCGACAGTCAGTACGAACTACTCATGCTCAGAAGCCAAAATCTCGCGCGGATTTTATCTTGCCCTTGCTGTTCACGGTCAAACACTACAGGAAATGTATAATGCAGCCCTGTGATCTTTTTCAAGCCAACCGTCAGATAACTTTAGACATGCGTTGGCAGTTGACTCTGCAGGGAAAGACAATGGGAAATCACGGAAGTGGTTCCTGAATATGACTAGGAGTGATAAAATTTGTTAATTCAGAAAATAATTGGATATGGAGGACCTTTTCTGCTTTTGAATGGTGGGGCAATGCCCATGGTGCCCCCCAGCACCAGCCGCCACTGATTTGCGGTGAGATTCTCAAGAGTCACCCACTAGTTTGTCGCTTTCTCTACTTGATATATTATTAAACTGTAAAGACAAAGACGCTTACACTCTCCAATTAACGCTTTATCGTCAATACAATCAATAGCAGTAGACTGAGATTACTATTCTAAAAAATATGATACTATCTGTATGAAATACCACTTCCTTATAGGTTTCTGGTACATGAAATATAACCCGTTATGCGATGAAGCTTTTGTTTGACTCTCATGAAAATACTGCACTAAAAGCGAATGTTTGTCTCTCCAGTTTAGCGTTGCCTTACTGCCTTGCAATATTGCATATTTTGCATCAAACTATACACCATGTGTGCTAAAACATAGGACAATGTATAAGCATTGTGGATTATATATGTAGGTAGATGTTTCGGCGCCACAGTGTATTCCACTCTCAGCTAATTAAGTGCTTTTTACTTTAAATTTTAAACTAGTTTTCAATGTAGAATCCAGAATCAAAACGAGAATTATCGACGCAGCTTAATTACCATTTGTCTTGCGACCGAATATTACAATATCAGTGGTCGACACTTACTCCCTTTTGTCCTCGCTTTCAAATTTGCAACAAATGATAATGCTGCTGGGTCATCGAACTCTGGACCTGGAAGGCGACTCACAACAAGCGACCGAAATGTCGTCTTGATCGACAGCTAAAAAGAAAAAAGCAAAACATTTGATAGCATATCATTGATTGCCTTGTTATACACTACCACGCTTTCATATTCACTTTGATATAACGGCCACAATTTATACACTACTTCTATACATAGAGAGCTTGACCAAAAGTGATTCTTTCATGCTTACCGTGATACACAAGTACGCATACAAACGACGCAACGATGAACACACGTCAAAATAGTGTCAAGAAGGTCGAACATTTAGCCGTTTTTTCGTACAGAAACACCTCATTTAAGATTAGGATCAATGCTTCAGTAAGTCTGAGGTTTCATTTTGCCCTCCACTGTTTTCAAATTGTGTCTGTATGAAAGACTACCTGACCATAACGTCCTTCACTATATCTATTCTTTCGTTTGTTATTGCCTCTATATTGACTGGTTCTCTCTACTTAAGTTTGGTCCCAGTCCTCCTTACCTATGTGTATATATGTCCTATGTACTAGCTCATTCTCGTTCTGTTGAATGACTGGGACCTTGTAGGTAGAAAATTCAAGGATGAATTGTTCTTTTCCAAAGAACAATAAGAGCAAACAACCAGATTGTCCGTAGAGAAAAAAGTAAATGTTTGAAATGGAGCCCGGCTTTGCCTCTGAGGAGACGCAAGAGCCCGGTTTGACAAATAGAGTTGGTGGTACTAATCAAAGGAAGTTGAGCTCAAGATGGACGACCAGAACAAAAGCCAGCTCACTGCTATCTTGCTTCGTTAAAAATGTAAACCACAGAACACGGTGGTTAATGCTTTCATGCATCTTACCTTGTTGGATTCTTTTCTCTCTTCCTTTTTCCCTGACGCGAAATTTGTTGTTGATGCCCAATAATCAACCTGAAGGTCGTGTGTTTCACTTGGTGCTGATAGGGTTGCTGCTAAAGCTGGATGCTTGTCTTGTTGAGACTCTCTGGAATATTGGCACAAGAGGGATAATTAGTATAGCATTAAACTCAATAACACTTACACGATTAAGTTATAACACATAACATAAACACAAAAACACAGGTCACTGTTAAACAGAGGTTTGCGACTATGTTGTCACAAGAAACAATGAGATACATTCTATGGTACATGCGAGATGTCTACATCGGGCAGGATTGGATGAAAACGGTTTCCCTCTCTAAACTGAAACATGAAATCTTACTTCATTCCAAATATTATTAGGTACATTTTCTTACAGATTATTTCATAATGCTTACAGAAATGATCTCATGAACGAAAAGATTCCACTCAAATCTGTTAAGCTCCAATCAAACTTAAACGTATCCACATCAATTACGTAGGGATACAATTTTACAAAACTCACCACGTTAATATTTGTGATTATTATAAGTAGCAGCCACCAAGCCGATGGAATTCACAATAAATCTGTAAGTAATAGAATCACTCACTGACATGGAGTTGTAGCCGTCATTATATTCTATCCGAACTGGAAACAAAGCAAAAACCTAACCAAACAAAATGAGACCATAATCAAGCAAGCAAATAAGTAACCTATACCTGTTTTGCGCATTTCCTTGCTGAGTTTCTTTGGAACCAATACCGTGCGCAATGGCTGCTGGTTGCTCAAGTTGAGATGGTGCAGCGGGGGCGTGACTAAGGACTTCTTCTGTATCTGGAATGACAGGAAATTATCAAGTGCCGATACCATTAGACCTCTTTAAAATACTGCAGTAGCAAGGAACAGGGTATAATAAATACTTGTGAAGTTAAAGGTGCATCCGTATAAAATTCACGCTGGACGCCATAAGTCAGTCTTGTCTTCACGCCAAAGTGCCGCCAACTTTCATTTGTTTGACATCCACGGCAGTGCTAATAATTTGGTCACGGAAAGAGGAAAAGCCTACGTCAACATTTCCTTTTACAATCACAGGGGTGGGGCAGCCTTTCTACAGAGTGGGACAGATACTTCAAAATTTTCTTCAAGCGGGCCAAAGGTACTAAAAAAACGAGAGTGATAATGATAAATAACAACAATACATTTGGAGCAATTAGAGTGTATTCTGTAGTTTTGGTTAAATGTAATCAAATTACACTAAACTAACTAAACACAACTTACAAATTAACGAAGAATGGTAATATTTACAATGCTAAAAGCTTTTTGTTTTGGCGATCCCTATTACCTTCTGGCAATGGGTGTTAACTTCGAAAAAGTGCAGGTGAAAAACCTTTATCCCGCGGTTATCCAGGTGAAAAAGATTTTTCTGATTCTCAAGTCTGACAAAGACATATGTTTCATTAAATATTTGCGACCGCTAGACAATTATATTTGGAAACAAAAAAATTATGATATCATCTTATGGTCTCGCGGGACGTAGGTTGCCCACCCATGTACTATCATATATCTGAAAACTAAAGCTTAAAACAAAAAAATCTAACGCCAGTACGCCCATGCTGCATTCTTCCGGTGTAAACTACATGGAATACACACTGGTCAAGGGAAAATACTTGGTCGAATTCATGTCTGGCCAAATCGAGGGCCAGTTGACAAAGTGCATGAAAATTTAATAAAACGGCGACCAGACCAAAATAGTACACGATACATAACATTTCTTATGCCATTACAGTCCCTTGACTAAACTCCTAGGTCCGTTGATTACGCAACAAATCATGGTGACTACGCTACTAGGTCTGGTACCTGTGCTTCAAGGTCTAGTGACTAAGCTACTATGTCTGGTGACCGCGCTTCAAGGTCTAGTGACTAAGCTACTATGTCTGGTGACCGCGCTTCCAGGTCCAGTGACCGCGCTTCCAGGTCCAGTGACTATGCTACTAGGTCTGGTGACTACGCTTCTAGGTCTAGTGACTATGCTACTAGGTCTGGTACCTGCCCTTCTAGGTCCGGTGACCGCGCTTCCAGGTCCAGTGACCGCGCTTCCAGGTCCAGTGACTATGCTACTAGGTCTGGTGACTACGCTTCCAGGTCCAGTGACTATGCTACTAGGTCTGGTGACCACGCTTCCAGGTCCAGTGACTATGCTACTAGGTCTGGTGACTGCCCTTCTAGGTCTAGTGACTGCGCTTCTAGGTCTAGTGACTATGCTACTATGTCTGGTGACCACGCTTCTAGGTCCAGTGAC
>JANTCA010043802.1:0-19094 GCA_024741275.1 Chironex yamaguchii
TTTGATAACTACACTAGTGTCCTGTCTAAGGCTGTTTAAAGCTACCTTTTCTTCTACACTAAGATTACTAAAATTCTTAATAAAACGTAATTTTTACGCATGTGTTTGACATGAGAGTAAAAATTCTAGCATGCAATTAGTAAGGCAATTAAAACGTTTCCTGTTAGTGTAAAATGAATTGTTCTTTCAAATCAAGTAGTGAAAAAATGTCTAAATTGAAGCCTGCTGAACGGCATAAAAAATAAAAAAAAGTTACAAATTAGCCTTGGAAAGAAAATTTTTCACTTCTTACGTCCACGATTCCGATTATGATTTTAGCGCAATGTCGCAAATTTTCAAGGCGACATACTGTTTACTACATGTCCTACATTCTAAAAGGTAAACTACACTGGAAGAGTTACAATCCAGTCTATAATTAATCATGTACACCCTGCTGGAATAAGGACCCTTAAATCTATCCCCCTCTACAACATATTGACAAATCTGACAACGTAATTTACCACATCTAAAGCTTCCAACCTCCTCAGCCTCCTCTACACTAGGTAATCTAGCCCTAACTAAACTTTCCCTAAGATTCTTGGCACGTCTAAAAGAAAGGTTGATCTAAAAACGTCTCCCTACATTCTTCTGAACTTAATAGTATACTGTGCAACCTATTAATTATTCCTCTAGCCCTACTTAAAGCTGGGTGATAACTAATAACCAACGGAATTTGAACTTTTTCTACAGTGCTTCTGCTACTTTTAGTGGACGTGATTAGTTCTGCCCTATCTAATCTTTTAGTCCTATCTACTTGCTCCAAGACTTGTCTTTTCTCATACCCCCTTCCAACAGACCAACTAATTCTTCTGCCCTTTTCTCAAAATACATATATATAGTATCTCAACAGACACAGTGCATTTGATATATTTGTCAAGAGTGGAGCATTACCACAATAGCTGCACTAAGCGGGACCCAACCAAGCTCAGACTCAACAGCTAAGACTCAAACCTCCATGCCATCATGACACAAAAGTTTGGTGAAGGACTTTCAAAGTCCTTGGTATTAGGACACGAAATCCAGTGGTGAGTAAGGGGAAATTCATTATTTTTTTCTGTGTTTGGGCTTAAGCCTGCATACATGTCAGATATTATCTAGTATCTCAACAGACTCAAGTGCTTTCATATATTGGTCAAGAATGGATCATTACCATAATTAGTACACTAAATGGGAGCTGACCACCTGCAATCACGAATAGTGGAATCAATTATACATATATCCTATGAATTTCATTGTGGCAAAAGGCTGTGTCCATGTTTGATTCTACTTCTTGTGATTGCAGTAACAAACTTGTGACTAATGAAAAAGAGGATGAGAGAGGCTATGTTGCTTGTTAATTCCAAATAGGTCATATTAAAGATAATATTCTTGGATCACGTCAGCAAGTTACAAGAACCCTTCAAGATGGCGTCAACGTACTTAAGAAGTCGAGTTACACTTAAATGTCTGTTCCTCTACGCACGTAACCGCTAATCATTTTCTTAAATGTGTTAAATAACAATTAAGTTGGTTGGCCGTATTTAAATGTAAAAGAGAATTAATCTACATTAATTATTGAGAAAAGCTAAAGTTAATCCATCGTGCCCTGAGGTTACGATGGCTAAACCATTGAAATATTGTGCTTTAATTAACTAAAATGGGACTTTAAAATAAACAAATTCAGGTCACTGCCATTTGCTGCAGTACTACGTATCAGTAGATCAGGCGATCAGGCAGGCATATAAGTAACATCTACTAGAAGCCTATATCGCATTAAAAGTTCAACGCTTAGTAACAAACGTGTATTGCGATAAAAGTTTCAATTTTTTCAGATAAATTTCCCGCAACATGTCTAAATTACTTTCGGCTCGGGTGTGGCTAATGCTGTCTACGAATTCTAATCCAGTCTTGCTTTGTTAGCTGTGAAGATTTACAAACAAATAATAGGACAGTAATGTTGTGTACGTACCAGCTGATAGAAATAGTTGTTAAGCCATCCCTCACTGCAGGCATGATTTGGCAGAAAGATGCCATCAACATAGGTGCTTACTTGGCTATAGGATTCTCGAAATAGAATCCTCCAAATCCAAAATGAGCAGATCACAACAAAGAATGTCAAAATCAATTTGAAGCACACACTTGAACATGACCTCTTGCATCGGTTAACTAATGCCATTGACTCATAATTTAAACATTTTATTCACAAAAAGAGTCGCCAGTACATCATTAAGCTGAACTTCGTATTCTTTACACGGACACATTCCTTTCAAGGTATATCTATAAAGACGGCCATAAAAACCCCATTAAATAAATGCATCCCTTATGTTATGAAGATCGCTTGGAAAAAATATTCTGAAGGACTGGGAGCAACAAACTTTCTTTTTAAACAGTTGGGTGGTCGTTGTGACGTAACGAGCATCAATGATTGTATTGTTTTCACGGTGGTCCGCAATGATGGCCGATTACTTTAAACCAAATTCTACCGACAGGTTTTCGCATTAACCTAAACAACTCAACAGCAATGGTCGAAATACTCTTAGTTATAAAACTATGACGTCCACTGGTGCCACTATGTTCACTCACGTAAGTATAAGTACCAAGGGTAGCTTGTCCCAAGTGAAAAATGAATGTTCTTAGAACTGCATGAAATATATCACAAAAGATAGATCTCGGCAAGTGGATTCTAAAGCAACTTTTTTCATAAAAATCGGTCAATCCGTTGAAAAGTTATGAACTATTTGGTATCTATAAGAATGGATAATTTCTGATAACTTTTATTTAGCAAAGCAGTAGGCTTGATGGCACCACAAAAAATGATGGTAACTTTGAATGCCCACAACTCTTACCCTATTGACACTACCACTCTGAAACTTTTTGTACTTTTTGTACTAAACCTCAACATGAAAAATTTCAAAGAATTTGGCAAAAAATGTGAAAATGCATGGGCGTGGTCCTGCAACCATAGCAACAACTACTTTAACTCTTTAGTGGCTACAAATTATGAAATTTTAAATCCATAAATGTTCATGTTGAACTGATAAAAGTACCTGTAAAAGCTCAACATCAACAATATGAAAGAATTTCACAATAAATATGAGAATGTATGGGCGTGGTCATATAACCATAGCAGCTACTTCTTAACTCTTCTTTGGCTACAAACTATGTCTACAAAGTTCTAAATTCACAAAATGTACATGTTGAGATGACAAAAACTACCTATAAAAGCTCAACATGAGCAATTTCAAACAATTTGACAACAAATGTGAAAATGCATGGGCGTGGACCTGTTAGGATAACAAAAACTTCTTAACTCTTTCGGTTACAAACTATAAAGTTTTAAAATCAGGAAATGTTCATGTTGAGATGGAAAAGTACCTATAAAAACTGCATATCAACAATTTCAAAGAGTTAGACAACAAATGAGAAAATGTATGGGCGTGGTCCTGTTACAATAGCAACAACTTAACTCTTTCTGTTACAAACTATAGAGCTTTAAAATTACAAAATGTTCAAGCAGAGATGGAAAAATACCTATAAAAACTGCACATCATCAATTTCAAAGAATTAAACAACAAATGTAAAGATGGACTATGGGAACATTTTATATGTTTGTTTCACATGCTTTGATTTCATCTTCACTTGCAGGTCGAACAATGATAAGCCAATTTCGTTTGAAATCCTGCAGTAAGCACATTTGGAAGATTCCATCAATGTTGTCATACTTCACCCCAAACTCACAGTTGACATCATATTCATCGTCATCATAGACTGCGACAACAGTTCCTTCATACCACACATTCCCTCCATCTTTATCGCATTTGTGCATTATTCTTTTTACAAATAACTTTGGAAACCGTTTTTTACGTTTTTAAGGTGGTTCTTGGATCGATGCTGCATCTGTGCTCTCCTCAGTCTTCCTCATAACAGACGTCTTGGCATCATCCAGCAAAACTCGGCGTTCACCTTCTGGTCTTATTGAAGCAATTGACATTTCTTCAACCCCTGCCTCTGGACTCTGTGAGCAGAAATCTATAATTTTCCCTAAGTTTTCTTTCAGTTGAGACACAGAGAACTCTTTCCTTTTTTTACCAACTGTTGTCCCCATTTGAAGCAGCTTTTTGTCTGGGACGCTAACTTCCAGTATAACTTTTCTGAAATTCATCTGCAGCTTCAAAGCCTCATGCTGCTGTTTCTTCTCTTTTCGATCAAGGTTTGTTTCCATCTGTTCTTTGGTTGTCCAAAGGCCACCAATCTTCACAATTTCTTTGCAAAGTTCTTCCTTTTTCATAGCCTTTGCTTGTTCTCCAACTTTTGCTGCCAGCTTTTTCCGTTCTTGAGAGTCTATTCTTGCACGTAAAATTTCCTTCCTTTTTTCTTTATATAATTCTATCCTTTCTGGAGTCACCTGCATAGCTTTTCCTATGAGACGGTCCTGCTCCTCTAGACTTTTTAGTTTGAGCCATTTGCTTGTTATATTATTTAAAAACATAATAACTCCACTGGATGCAATTGTTGTCAAATTTAACTTGTGATAAAATTTTCTGTCCATTTGAGCAAAATCTCTCTCAGAGAGAATATTTGTCCTTTTGCCCAGAACAGTTTCATCAATAATGTAACCATTATGTAGCTATTTAGGCCCGGGCCAAGAATTTTTTCCTCTCGTAGGGATTCTTGGCAGTTGAAAGCAAAGCAGTCAATGCAGTTCAACTTGCCCAGTGTGTTACACGAAAAAAACTTGCTCTACAGACAATCTGCCACAGTTGATAAAGCCACGGATAGTCCCAAAACAAAGAATAACACTGGCCCTAATGATGTAGTGTTAACAAGAGTACAACATTTAGACGATGATTTGCAGACGGAGAATGAAATTTCTAAGCCTACTTTCAAAATTTCCTGTGTGAATGCAGAAGGCCTAACTATAGATAACTTAGACGGCCATGTTCAAGCAAACCTAGCTAGTTTGGAACATAAACCTCGAACTGGATCGCTGACAGCAACTGATCATACAATAAGGCGTTATCCTAGGCTCTAGAATCACCACTACAACACTTCAGTAGTGCAAAGAAATCTCGATGCAGGTGTCCTGTGTGGTGAAATAACTGATAAGCAGCTCATAAAATATTGACCGGTAAAAGGGTAATTTGAAGAGTAGGCATATTTCCTACAAGAAATATTTTAAGGAAAAACAGAACGTTCCATGCCTTCTGGTTGACTGAACAATCATGACTTAAGAACTCTGCACGTAAAGATGATGTTTACTATTGTTGTTATGATGTTTAATTTGGTAATGACCAAGCTTCTAAGTTCGAATCGTAGCCTGAAAGTAAATTGGAAAAATATTTTCCTTCTGATTAACAGTAATCTCAACTGCAAGTCTCCTTAGCAAACACTGTCAAATCAGAGGGTTTGCTATCTGTATCAGTTGGCTAACAAATAGATGTTCGTAGGCAGTTTTCTTCAGGTTTTTTTGAAAACGAATTGAACATAATCCAGCGTACTAGTTTTAATTATTCTTTGTGGTAAACAGGTTATATCATTCAGCAGTAAAACTAAAGACAAAACCAATTTTATGGCTCTCATTCTCCTTCGAAACCTGAAGTTGATCAGCATCTTGCCACTGCACAAAGCAATGCTAAAACTTTTACACCAAGGATTCAAAATGAACTGATTGAACTTTTCGGGAACAGATAAGGAAACAATTGCAAAAGTTTGTAATACTTCTTTTGCTTCATCTTGATGATTTATAAAGCTATCCATTACGCAATTTTGTGTCTGAGTGGACTTTGTCTAAGATTTGTGCAAAGATAACAAAACAATATCGATGAAGAGACTCCCTTGGCTTTAAAGATGCGTACTCATCTACACTAGAAACCTTGGCAAAGCAGTTCCTCAAAACGCTATATGAGTCTAGCATCAATACCAATGAGATAAAAAAAACAATGTTTAGGAACTTCTAATGTAAGTGGAAAGTATAAGGGAGTACTGGCAAAAATAAAAGAGATCTATCCTCGAGTCCCTTGTATCCATTGTGCGTATAATAAAAGTTTATTGTTAGAGTGATCCCCTTATTAGAAATCTGATGGACACTGTTCAGGAAATTGAACTTGAATTTTTTTACTCTATTAGATGCCAGTATCACTTGAACTTTCAATATGACTGCCCACGAAAAGATGGAGAAAATCGATTAGCTTAAAACCCTCTGCAAACAAAGATTTAACAATCGATCTGATGCATTATTCTCTATTATTTTCTTATATGGAAAAACTAGAGCAAGACAAAGACCCTAAAACGTGTGCCTTTTGTTGCTCAATCCTGAATTTTAAATATATTGCTACATTAGTTGCAGCAGAGAGCTTCTAATATTTTTTTATTTATTAGTTTAATTGACTTGGATTGATCTTCGTTGAACTTTATTGCACGTTGCTTAGAAACAAGGTTTTCCTCCTATAAAATGATATTTGAACAATCTTTTTGTGGTACAAAACTTGAAAATCGCCTTGAAAATTCGCGACATTGCGCTAAAAAGATACTTAAAAGCTTTTTTGGTCTGACACTCTTCAGAGCATGAATCATCAGAAAGGAAAATATATGTATACGGCAACCTATTTATACGAAACATGTATCAAAACTAGCCAATCATAAACAAAAAAGGAAACAGACAAAGAGAGCAATTGCAAAATACGCTTTTGTTCTCAAAATGTTTGGGCACGCGATTAAAGAACGTTCAAGGCAATTTTTAAGGGTACTGAACATACGAGTGAATTGCCCAAAAGACGTCGTTCGGGCACCACGTTACTGCTAACTATAACATCATCAAGTCCACCCAACTGCCATCTAATGGCCTCATGATATACGTTACATGCCCTTTCCGAGCCCTGCACTTTACAAAAACCAGCATTTTATGGTGAAGGAGGTGAGAGTGGCTCAACAGACTAATATAATTTTATATTATTTTGTCTACCAGATTGCTGTATAATACTCACCATTATCTGCATCAATCATAGACAATGGCAATCTATTAAGAATACTAATGAAGCTATAGATGAAGTACTAAATAAATAAGTCAATGAGCAAGGACATGGATTTAAGGTCTTTTGAAATAAACAGTTACAGTTGATTTAGCTGCTTGATAGGTTCCATTTATGAGAATTTGGTGATCACTCGCTGAAAATCTCTCACTCCCACTATGTACTTGTTGTGGCAATCATTTCAACAGCTTCTGACTGATTAGTCAGATGCCTTGTTCTCACTGTCTGGGTTATATTGGCTTTGCAGACTGAGAACTGTGTAACTGATATTGGCTGTCTGGCTCAGTGCCAGTTCAGAACTTACTGGAATTTTCTATCGGGAAATGACTGTGTCATAGAGCTATTGTAGGGAAAAAACTACTGTAAATAGATATGACATCATATTCCAGAATGTCTTTAGAAGCCACATTGTAAAGTATTAAAAGGCCTGATTTCAGTAGAAAAATCAGTCTTCAGTAGTCAACTGCTTTGTACATAAGATAGATTGTTAAGAAGACATTATCAACAGGATTTTTACTCATTACTTTGGAACTCCTGATTTCTGATCTCGAGTTAAAGATACAGCAGCACTTATTATTCAAAGAAAATTGGTATGGAAGAACGGGGCCTCTTGTAGGCACAGGACCCTGGCCATGGTTAAACTGCCACTGATCGTTACTGTCATCATGAAGTTAATTTTCATAAAATGCATATAAAATCTAAATACATGTAAAATATTGATGGTAACATTTTTTGAATGGGACTAGATAGTGTGACTGCAACTTGTATTTGTTTTTATTGACTCGGTGAATAGATGGGCTGACAGCGTTGGTGGACACTGCTGCTATAAATTTGTACATTCCAAGTCCGAAACCTGTTGTTTTGATTATGGAATTATAAACCCCTCTGATTAAGAAGGACTTGGTCATGTTTTGAGTTCTATTGTAGATGGTCCTTACACTACCATTATTTGGATTATATTGGATTTGAATTGAAATTTAACATCTGTGCCAAGGAATGTAAGCTAAGCAAGCTGATAACTTACTTACTCAATAATTGTTGACCAAGATGTTTTTCACGTATCAGAAGGTAACAAAATAAAATATCTGGTTCTCAAAGTGTAGGAGAATAAAGGTCAGGTGTGAATAAGTTGTCTTTACAATTTAATGATTTGGCTTAAGAAAACCTTCTAAACATTCGGCCTGTCAATGGAAACTTAAAGGCAGCTCCCAATAATAAAGAGATGGAAGTGCAAATATTCTCTAAATTCTATTCTTAAAATAAGACTTAAATCATCAGGTGCTTCCATAAACTCTACGTCAATATCCTAAACATTTCTTGACTCAAAACATCCAAAAAGTTTGGGGTCACAACATCCTGTATGTTTTCAACCTTGGACTTTCGTGGTCACGAGATCTGCTTTGAAAGGATTTGAAGATCAGACAATAGTCCTTTTTTCAGACGCAGTTTCCAAAGCAGTCATTTCTACTAAGTATGATCAGTCCAACTAAAAATGAAACATTTTGAAGCATTCGATGCAAGTTTAGAAGGTATCAATACACGATATAGCCCAACTGACATTGGATTGCTGAAACCTATGGAGAACATGTTAACGTCAAAGGTAAATAGAGATCCGCACTCTGTGGATGACTTTGCTTCAGTCACAGAAGGTATATACTACTTTTTGAGCCATAAAAATTAAGGGGAGAATTAGAAGAAACATTCTTCGTGACAAAAATGCACAATGTCTCTGCACCTCAAGGTTCCCTTATTAAGCACGTAACACGTGTTGCCACAATATGTGATTTGCTCAGTCGCAATGAGTCGGAAGAAAGTCATGCCCTAGCGTTCATGCATTGATACAGCTTTATCTTTCAGTGCCACTAAGTTCAGCAACTGCAGAATGTATGTTCAGCTTGACAAGAAAGTGCAAAACTTGGTTGCCAGTACAAACAGAAGGAAATCAGCTCAATATTATTTTGTTAGCAACAATGAAAAAAAATTGATGAATGATATAGATGTGCAAGAGGTTGTAAGGGAGTTCTTTTAAAAAATAGAACGGAGGAGTAGAGAAAATTAGAGCTGTTTCTGTCAGCTGTACTTCAAATTTCGTTAATTTAGTTCCAGCATTTTTTTTAAAACTATCGTTATGCTCATTCTATCGGATGTACTTATCACAGAAGTTCGGTTTAACAGTTTACATTAACAGTTTACAATATACAGGGTTTTGTTTTTTAATGCCACGGCCAAAGGTGCCCTTCAAAGAAAGTCTGACCCCCTGTGACCGACTGTGTTTCCGTCATCCCTCCCTATATATTATTCGAGGGAGACATTATGACATATCATTTCGTACTCTTGGTAATAGTTGTGTCTTTAACTTGCCTACCTAAACTTTTGTCCAATTTTCAATGCATTTGAACAGTTTGCGAGGAACAAAATTGAAAACGGGAAAAAAGCAATAGAATTTATTAGTCTCTGCCGATTGCAGGAGTGTCCCTAAACAAAACAAGCTGGCCATTCCACTTTCTTAACGGTTATGATAGCTTCAACTCCTTCTAATCCAATGTTCAATTTGGCTAATCCTCACTGAAAGTAGATACGCGGGATGTGTATAAAAACAAACTAAAAATACAGCTGAAAACTACTTAAGAAACAGAAGCAGAAGGCAGACCTCCGCCAAGCCCGTATTACTATTCAATTAACAGGGGTTTTCCGCGCAATGATTTGGTAGTCACTTTCATGAACATAACATTACTAAATATGGAATCTGTATTATCTGTCGCTTTGATTACCGAAAAAGTGATCCAGAATCCAGGACTTCATTCGGATCATCTCCAAAATTTATGGGATCTTACTTGGACCAAGACTGATCTTCCAATTTTTTCACGAGGATCCATCCAGTAGTTTTGGCGTAATCCTGCTGACAGACAAGCAAACAGACAAATGAACAAACAGAAAAACGCCGCCGAAAATAATACCTCCTTAGAAGAGTTAAAAATCGAAAAGTTGTCTTCAAAACGTTAGCAAACTCTTTCTCTCCCACCCCCACCCCGTAAACTTTGGCCTCATTCTCAATCACCAAACGATGTCTTTCCTACCTGCCCTTTTGATTTGGAAAAGATAGTGTATGTTCAGCTGTGTTTTTAGAGAGAAATTGTAAATCACTTCGTCAGGAATAGGCTACGATATGGCTACGGAATACAATTGAAATGAAAGATATGTGGTTGTGATGAAACCTGGCTATCAGCAATGTTTCCGTCATTAGAGAGAACGGACTAATAGGCCTATTTCCGTACATGAGGATTATGAATGGGACCTGCTCACACTGACTACTGAGTATGGAATTGTACCTGTACACCTAATAACATACTGCTGAATATATCAAAACGGATGGTTTATCATGGTGATAAACTTTTAGCTTAACATCGTCAATACAACCCGACACCGTCAATTGGCACTGACTTTACTATTACTTGCAACTTGCTGGACATGACTCACCCAGTGTATCCGAAATCAAGCTAGTCAATGTTATATTTCGTTGTACAAAATCGTGCAAACCTTAAAAAAGAGACGAAAACATACTCTACAGGAATTAATACACAATCTTTGTAAATATATAGGAGAAGTCATTGCTATTATTGTGGCGAGTTGTTTAAAGAATGGTGTGTATCAGATTACCCAGGTACCGGTTTGTGAAGCGTATTTTACTCCTAGTATTTATATCAGTCCTTCTTATTTTGTATTTTTCGTCACGTAATTTACTTTATACGGCCACCAACTATATTTTGGACTTTGAAGAAAAATGTAAAGATGGTTTGGCAAGGGAATTTATTCATGAACTGGTAAGTGTTAGCGTTCCACCAATTTATTAATTTTGCCATTGGCTGTAGGCAGCTTTAGGTGTGAGTCGAGAGTTGAACTTGATGAAATCCCACTGCCCACCAGTTACTAGACTCAAGTTGACAGATGTATTTTCTAACCTACTAATACGAGTACATAATTCTATATTTGCCGGTACATTTTAAACGTGACAATGTTCTTTATGATTATGTTAATCTCTATGATTGTTGATTGAGGTGACATTTATCTAAAATGTTGAACGGTTTTTAGTTTACGCAAGGTTGTTTTACATAAGCTTGCTTGACTTATGGTGTTGTTTCTAGTCCTAGATGATGATATTATGTTGGTGGCAATAGTTAGTTGTGTTGATGCTGCCAGTGTGTAAACTCCATCTTGGGCAAAGATGAAAGAAGAGCCACAGTTTCACTCAAGGCTTCATGAGGAAGACAGTAACCCAAGCATATCTACTTGAATAGGCTGTCATGGCTTGAGAGATATTGAGACTGCATTTTGCGCATTGTGATTTGTTTTGACCTTACTTACTATTCATCTATCTTGCTATTTTGAGCATATTTTTTATTATGTTAGTTAATTTATAAATTGTTTCCTGTTTACAGTGTCTCAATTATAGCAAAGGTCTATCATATGGTAATTTGTGTAATCCATTATGTGAAAAGGATGAAATACACATTGATGGTTGCATAAGTCATGGTTCAACAATCGTATTACATGCAAAATGGAGGCACAAACATATAGTTTTGAAGAAAAAGAAAGAACATAGTCTACCACAGCTTGAAACTTTAGCAAAAGGTTTGTACATTTTTGGATTTATGCCCCATACAGTAATTCTTTTTGGAGATCAATTGGATTGCTACTGATAATTTTATTTTATTCAGCCTGAAATGATATTATTATATTGGTTTGTAGCTTTCAATTTCAATAACCAATTAATTTTCAGGTGTGCTATTGATGTACAGTTTAGAAGAGGCAATGTTTTGGGATAAAAATAACCTTGATATTGAAACTAAAAAGTGCTTTGGTACATTGAAGTAATTTTTTGAGCAAAGGGATTTGGTTATGATCAGGGAGCAAGAATTAATTTTAGATGGCTATGAGTGATTTGGAGATCAAACTGAGTAAAGTTAATCATTTTTGGATGCAGGGGCCTTTTAATGTCTCTTTCACTCAAAGGTTTTACAAGAGACACCAACTGTTTGTAATTCTGGATGTAAGAAATAGTGTACATATCAAGAGGAAAGATTAAGGTTGCACTGATTTAATACTAAACATAGTAAATTTATTACATCATAGTTTCTAGATATTGAAATATAGAATTGACTTAATGGATAAATGTCACTTGGTTTGGATAACGTTAAGTTCTGAGTAAAGATTATTACATCAAAATGGTTTAAGCCAAGATAAGACATGCTGCACACTTTGTGTATGTGTAGCATTGCCATTCATCAGGTTAACTTAGTCAAAAAATTTTTATCACTAATAATGATATGAAAACTCTTGTTCTGCACAAACAATTCTTGGAAGTTAATTTTTAGAACAACTGACAGCACCTTGGAAATTGGGTATGGACATGACATCCTTTTCCCAGGATCAATTTAACATTTTTCTGACCTAGACTAGGTATTGACAATTATCGATGTAGGAGACTGAAGACATCAGATCAAATGCTAGACTTGTCAAGACTCACTAATGGCCTGGTCTTCAGTGATGCTACTCTTTGATCCCAAGTGGTAGCTTTTTCTGTCGGCAACTATTGCTCTTCAGTCCACTGAAACAGGTAAGACTTAGGTGGCTGTGTTTTATGATAATGTGTGCTCAGAAACCTGGTGTACACAAGCTCCTATATGCTGGAAGTGGACATGGTCATCTCCACGAAGAACCTAGCTGGCAACAGTCCAGGAGGATCTTGTAAAACTAAGAGTGAACAGCTACAGAACAGAAGAGTGGGCTAGGAACAGTATTGATGTCATCAAGGATGTAGCTGCAGACTAGGTATAGTGACAACAGGTGGTCAGACATGAAATTGTTATGAATGCTAGTGACAGTGAGTCTCCAGATTAATTGCAAGTGCTATACATCAGCTATTAGCATTATGTGATCACTTGCCAATACTACTATGTAATTTACTGCAAGGTCCACATCATATTTCACACAACCTGGTTCACATCCAACATCCGTATGCAAAAACTAATAATTTACGTATACAACATGATCACTAAATGCCCTTAAGATTAGATGAAATATTTTTGGTTAATTGTGATACTTGGTTCCAAGTGAAAGCAATTCAGCCATGTTCTTAATGCATTTGAGAATACTTTATTACAAAATATGGCCATCATAATATACCAGTATGGTCTCATTTTAAAGGCCCCAATCATTAATCACCATTGACTTTTGAGTATTCCTTATCTTTTATGTTAGTATATAAATGGAATTTTTAAATTCCTTAATAGAACTTTTTCCTTTGCATGCATCCGAGTCGTCAATTTGGATTCAGTATTGATACTTGCTATCCTTTTTCCCTCAAAGTTTCAGAAGGACACTATGAGAAGGATTGTGTAAACTTTATGGTATACTTATAAACTTTCATTGAATTTTATTTTGCAAAACAAATTAAATTAATATTGTATTCTCTCTGTAACATTGCTGAGAAAAAATACTGATTGCTCAGGTATGTGAATAACAGCCTTGGTACTGGGGTCAGGTGTAAGGCATAAACAACATGTGCATTGTGGGCATGTATCTTGTTGTTGTCTGTCAACATTTTAGTAATTGACCTTTTGTTGATTATTGAAACGTAAACATATATTTTTGAGGAAATTCTGAATGTCCCAAAAAATTTACAATAGCTAATTTGAAGTCATTTCTGTAACCTATTCTTGTTCTAACAACAAATCAAGGCAAAAGATCCAATCAAATGCACCAAATTTAAACATGTGTAAATGTTATGCCATGAAAAGAGGACATTTGCTTAAGTAATTGAATTTACAGGTTGGTTTTCATGTTTATCAAAATGTTTGCTCAATAGAATGAGTGTCACGTAAACAGTAGCAGGTGGACAATGAGATACGTCTTTGAGGTCTGCATTTAGGTCTTGCCATCATGCTGGGCTTTTGAGTTTGTTATTTTGTGTATGTATTTGCTGTTCTTGTTTTAGATGTTTCAAAGAAAGGACTTGTAGGGGATACAAAAGATTTAAGTGAGCAGCTAAGCAGAAGTGTGCTAAGTCAACTTTTTACCATCTTTGGATATTCTACAATCCAATCTTTGAAGGAAGGAGAAAAAAAACTTATTTTAAGAAATCTGCTTTTTGGTAAAGAACTTGCTCAGATGACATTCCCAGAAATAGCATCACATTTGAAAATTATAGGTCAAGATGAATATTTAATATTTGCTGTATTCAAGTCGATGAACCATTTTCCTCAACTGCTTGGATTTTGTGGTTTGGTATATGCAATGGAAAAACTTACCCCACTAAATAGGATAAATTATAATGCCTTATCATGGGGCACCCGTGCAAAGTTAGCATTAGACTTTATCGATCTTATTCAAGACTTTGAGAAGACTAAAACTGGTGCATTAAGCCACTGTGATGTTCAGGAGAGTAACTTTGGAGTGACAGATGCATTCAAAGTAAAAGCTATCGATGTAGATTTAGTTTTTACTGAGGAAAGAATGAATGAGATTTTACCTCAACCAAAGTGTAGCTCTAGCGAGGAATGTGATTTCTTTGACTGTATGTCTCTGTGTGATGTTACCAAAAATAAGTGCACCAAAAAGAGAATTACTAACAATCTCCAGGTAATTGTTTGCATTTATTTTGTGTCCTTAAAATATAATGTGTACATTGATTATTTACTTCCATATTTCAAGGTTATTAACCGTATCCATTTACCATAGGGAAATAATTTATCTGAGCAACACTTCCTAAGCAAATGATTTTAAGTTTTTGTTCGTAGAGGGAAACCATGGTCATGGTCAAATTGTAAAATGTATAGGAAAGTAAACAATTCAGAGACTCGAGGCATGTTTAAATGTCCTTTAATTTTTCCCCTTTTTGTGCGTTATTGATTAGCTTTGAACTAGTGTTAGACTTAACAGAAGTGTTGTATTCATATTTTTATATTATGTACTTCAAGTATGAACTTACGTTGTTTAGTGAATATTTGGTTTATGTATGTTTGTGCCTATTAAGTGAACAAGACATACAGAATAAGATCAGTTGATTTTTTATCCTAACTCTACAAATTGTGTTTTAAAGAATGTTACATAGTTACAATGCTTTTTTATTTCATCACGGACGTGCCTTAAAAACTGTAATGGGACTGTTACTCTGAGTCTAACATCTTAATGATTGTAAAACAAGTATCTTCGAACAAATATAATCCAGTAATAATTTTGAGATCCAAGCTGAAAATTGTCAGTAGAGATGTAACTTAATGAATAAACTGCTATTCCAATGTTTCATTAAAAGCTATTGTCATCTTCTGACAAATTATTAGCTAAGAGATTAAAACAGAAGCATATGTAGTATTGTACAATTGTTCAAATAGATGGAAACAAGTGAAAAGTTCTAAAAACATTAACCTACTAACAAGATGGTAAATGTTTAAAATGAAGGCGTAATAATATCAAAGGAAACCGAAGGAGCGGTAAAGGTGTAGTATTTTGGTTTTTGTTAAGTTTAGCTTTGTTTTTAGCTATGAACAAACTTTCATGAATGAGCAAGTAGCTAACAAAAGGACAAGAGGACAAAATCTTAAAATCATCAAAAGAACTTTGATATCCAGATGACTGTTAATGCTTCAAGATACCAGAAAAAGAAAGGGCAGATAACATTTTCCCTGTAATGGCAGAAATACCATAATTTTCAGAGGCTCTCACATGTAAGTGTTGCTTAGTTTGGCCTATGGATCAGCATTGCAGCTTGTACATGTAAATTGATAAACAATGGTATTTGACAAAACATTAGAATAATGGTTTATTAGTTTAAGTTATGTTTCTTTCTGAGATTTTGAGCCTGGTTCTCATATGTTAAAGTAGATTACCTTTTCCAATGTGCTTATTAATTGTTACTATATTACATACATACATACATACATACATACATACATACATACATACATACATACATACTTACTTGAAGAGTCTCATAGACCCCATAGTTATGGGAGAAGAAAACGTTAAACGGAGAAAGTAAAAAAAATATACATACATACATACATACATATGTACATATGTATGTACATACATATATACATACATACAGATAAGAGACCTTGTATGTAATGAAATGGAAAAAAAGGTTAGGCTTTCTTCATTGAACACACTGCCTATGCATCTTGTGAAACTGTTTACTTTTTTGTTTAACATTGTAGGTACTGTGTAGAGACATTTTTGCTGCTCGCAAACTAGAACAAGGATTATTGGAAAATCCACCAGTCCAAATCTATGAAAAGTTGAATTCTCTTCTCAAATTTTGCTCACTTCATTATTTTGGGTATGTGACCATGAACAGCAAACAAGTTCAGAATATGATCAAAGAATTAAAACTGGTACTTACTTGGAACACAGAGTCTTTGTGATTCACTCAGCATTAACTTTAATCTTCAGTGGCATAAACTGCCTTATTTTTCAGCAGATTTCTGGATACAGTCCTGTAATACACGTATAACTGTGTGTTATTGCCTGTAGACAGGTTATACCATCACCATGTGAAAGTGATTAAAAGACAGTGTACACACTTGATGTTTGTTTGTAAAGGAAAGTGTATCTTATGAGTGATATTAGAGTAACTATGTTACCTTGGACATCTGACTTGCCTTGTGATTCTTACCAAGTACTTAACTGTTCGAAAATAAAATATTTAATGTACTTTTGCAGATGATTGAAACAATTTGGTATTATCATGATGTAAGTTTGCAATTGAACTTTGAAAATTAAGGTCGAGTGAAAATGATGTAATTTTGTTTTTCTTCTTGTATGAACATTCTGATATAACCTAATGATGTGTACTGCAATGTTGGGAATTTAAAACATAAATAAAAAATACATTTTAGTTGCAGGAAATAAACCCATGGTGAAAAAGCAATGTCAAATCAGTTCCATACAATAATAATATCAATGACTTCTTTGTAGTGTTTTGATTTTTAAATCAAAGTAAAGCTCATTAAACCCACAACTAGTGACCGAGTAAAATTGTGTCTTAATGCTAATGAGCACATATTCTGATTTCCAGGGTGTAGGGAGTCAGGGCTTGCTGTAGACAGTTCAAATATCCAGGCAGATGTTTCCCCATTGCAAGATTGTTTTGTGGTGGCATGCTGCAAAAGTCACATTATTGAATTTATCAGCTGCGGAGTAGGCTAACATGTTTGTTACATTTTTACTAGCTGTATGGTCTGTGGTATTCCCAATAGCAGGATCAAACTTAAATGGCAAAGCTGCAAGAAAATTATTCGTGCAGTTTGGTGACTAATGAGGCACGTGATCTAAGAGATGTGGCCCTTTTTCAGGCTGTGTAGTAGTACACTCGTGGACCTGAGTCACAGGGCTATATTTTGTTGTCTATGAAACCAAAGTTATTGGTTGCTCATAAATAGTTGCAGATACTTTGAGTTGCCTCAGTTTCCATGCTCAAACCTGTGCTGCTAGTGATTAACATTATATTTATTGCTAGGAGCCAAGAAATTCCTTTAATGTATTCTAGTATAGAAACCTTTGGGCATTTCACACAAAAAGAATGTGGCATACATTTTGGTCAATCTGTGCATAGGTCAGATTTTTGACTGGATCTGCACCTGCAGAAACAGGAAGTTCAACAATCCATATGGATTGGGTTTTCTTATGATGGAACCCTCAATAGCCAATCAGAGATAGAGCACATGTATTTAAGCAATGGCTAATGTATTTACAAATGACAACCTTTTGAAGCAACCTTTCCAAAACTTTTTAACATCTATATGGATGTTATTCCAAAACTTTGCACTAACATAATAAACTGGCTGTCATGAATGACCTGCTAAATCCAGTGTTCATTATTATATGAAGAATGTCCAAATTTTGAGCATCATAGTTAATATTTGTATTATCTGCAAACAAGTAAAACTTATAGATGGTGGCTTTGGTGGTCATGAATGTAGAACAAAAATATAATCTAGTACAGACCCTGTGGAACACAATAGAAATTGAGAACAGTAGGATTCTATTCAGTTACTGACTCATACTGCTTTCTATTACAAATCAAATACTACTCATACTACAATGTGCAAGCTTACTTAAACAATATGCTTGACAGTATCAAAAGCTTTTTACAGTTTAAGAACAAATCTACAATTATGATTTCCATCCAATCTTTTTCCTAAAAATTAGTAACGACACTCTTTAATTCCTCAACAATCTTACTTCAGACAGATATTAAGTCAGCAGAATTTGCCAGTAATATGAAGCTACAAGTTGGCAACCTTTCTTGAAGAAATGTATAAATTTAGCTATCCTTATTTTTTAGAAATGTCCCAGGTAGGAAGCATTCATAAATAATTTGAGATAAAGGAGAAGAGATCAAAGGACTGAGACATGGAATTTTTGTTGGGAAGCTATAAAGGGTATATAACTAATATTTCAGGTAGAATGAAGAGTGACAGAAAAAGAGAATTGGCAATTCACCCATTATTCACTGGGGACATATTGAGTTTTGATCTCTGTTTGGTAAAGTCTTGCGATAGATTTGTGAAAACCAATAAAAGTTTTGGCACTGACAATGGGATCTGCTTCAATATTTTGGCCAAGCCCACAAGGGAATGATTGCCATTTGATTGTTTAATTTGCTTACCATACTTCTAATATTTGAATTTTTTATACTTATTAAGTGAATTAAGCAAAAACATTCAGACTTTTATGTCTTCGACGTAGGCACTGGATATTTGAGGTGATTTTTGACAGTATATCGTTTTTTAATCTGTTGTTAACAATTTAACAGGGTTAACCGTTTTAAGAAGATGCAATGCCACGTCTAGTACTATTGCATTTTTCATTACAAACCTTTCATCTCTTACTTAAATTTCTTTTTGGGTTTTAGACCCCTTTGCACTGATGCCATAAGGCTTTGCAAAGTATTGTTGTATAGATTTGGAATCTTGGATACTAAGCAAAGAAATTGGAAAAGCATGGTAAAAGATAAACAGACAGAGCAACAACAAAGCATAACTATTT
>JANTCA010043813.1:4295-19094 GCA_024741275.1 Chironex yamaguchii
CAAATGGTAATAGAAATTGTGAAAGGTAGTTTGGCAGATGGTAAGAGCTTATTGGAAATGATTTGTAGCAAATGATTCTAGAGCTTTGAAAGATAATGTGCTATCGATTACAACTTGATTGGAAAAGTAGTGTGGCTAATGATAATAGAAACATAAAAGTACGAGTTAATTGGAACAGTAGTTAAGCAAATGGTAATAGAAATTGTGAAAGGTAGTTTGGCAGATGGTAAGAGCTTATTGGAAATGATTTGTAGCAAATGATTATAGAACTTTTGAAAGATAATGTGCTATCGATTACAACTTGATTGGAAAAGTAGTGTGGCAAATGATAATAGAAAATTTGAAAGGTACTGTTGCAGATGGTACGAGTTGATTACAAAATGTATTATGGCACATGATTGGAGTCGATTAGGAAACTGTTGAAGCAAAGGATAGTAGAAGCTTGAAAAGGTAGTGTGGCATATGTAAGAGTTGATTTGAAAAGTAGTGCTGCATATGATTACAGAAATATGCAAAGGTAGTGTGGCAAAGGGTACGGTTTTGTTTGAAATGTAGCATGTTAACATGTAATTGGGAAATTAATGTGTTAAGTGACAAGCGATTGTTTGAAAGGATTTAAGTCGGATGAAAAAAGGGCTGACAAAGTCAAAGTGGCAACTACTGGCTACAAGCAGGTATTTACTATTTGTAATAAATTGCATTTAACTGAGTGTACATGTCTCCAGTAGTGCAAGAGGTATTGCCCCTGGAAGCCATGGTCTTCATCTACTTGTCATTTTTATCTTATCCTAAGCTCATCGATAAATAAATAGATCATTTCATACTCATTTCATTTTGACGTAAACATCTTAAAACAATCTTGTTAAGTATTGCCCCTCCCTTGTTACAGGTATAATAAAAAAGAAACAACTGTTGAATAAAATGTTTTTTTTTATGTTATAACATTTTTTATCTGTTTATTGTATGTACTTCGTCAATGATGACAAACAAGGTTTTATTTGGCTAACCGCCGATGGACACCCTTTGTCTACTTATTAGACTTTAAATGTCAAAGTGAAGTTGGGTATTAAAAATTAAAAGCTTACGTTAACTTAGTGGCAAATGCGCAATATAAACCCTAAGTCAAGCAGTCAAATGTTTTTATTACTGTCGAGAACAACCGCTTTGTAGATGCTACTAGGATATATTCTACTTTGTTTAGGATAGTAGTTTATACCTAGCAACGTTTTTACCTACTTACTGAAAAAGAACCCAGTAATTTATACAAGGAAAGTTACATGAACCCTGTAAAGGACGCCCGAGTTATGTTTGTGAGATACCAGAAGTAATTTAGACGCACACAGAGGGTGCAGATCGCCTCCAAGCCAATACGATTATTTAAACGACAAAGTTATTCCCCATGACGTTGCCCTTCATTGCCTCTTTTATGAAAGTATCGTTATAAAATATGGCAACTGGGTTCTCCCTATGAAAACGTCCTCACTAGTACTATGAAGATTTCGTTACTGAAAAGTGATCAAAAATTCAGGATTTGATTCTGATTATCCCCCAAAACTAATCAGCTGGAGCAAGTCATGTTTCAAAGGTTCCCTAACAATTTCGTCAAATTCCATCCATACGTTTTTGAGTTATCTTGCTAACCAACAGACAGACAGACAGACAAACTGACAAAGAAACCCTGGTAAATACACAATCTCCTTGTGGGGGTGATGAAAGCAACTAGAATTTTTACAACTAATCTGAGGCGTAGCAATAGCTCAAAGCTAGGCGAGTCTGTTGGTTTCGCATTAGGGACTTATTTTTTCCAATTTAGCATTTTAGAATTTTCCTTCCAACTTACTTTCACTCTTGTGCTAACGTCATGGCTCACATTCTTTACGATTGTGTGTGTGGAACACTATTTACCCCTGGGAAAAAACTAGTAGCCGAGTCGGCTTTGAATAAACTATTTTTAGTAGAGAGGATAGTTCACATTTTGCGAGTAGCTTATTGTTGTTCATTCGCATATTGACTACAATCAGTCAAATCGATCCACCAAATGTTTTGCGACTTTAAAATTGGTATCATGGATTCCTAAGCATATAAAGAACTCTACTGTAAACCGAGAGAATTCTGTATTTGTAAATAGATGTTTCCCCATTTTTTGTAGATCAGAAATTATGATTCTGCAAGTATACTAGGTAAGGAAACCTGTTTGGTTCATTGGGCACAATTTACCATTCCTTACCCAATTGTTGAAAGGAAATTGCGTCATTAACCTTGTAGGAGAACACATGGCTGGCTAGCTGGCTAAATTATTGTCTTGATTGAAATACTAAGCCTCGACCTCTTGCTCTATTCATGAAGACCTCATCTCCTGTATCAAATGTCATCTAATGTTGAAAATTTATAAAGATAGTCGTAGAGATTCGGTTGAATAGAGTGATCTGTTTAGTGGTGTTGATCTGCAGCCATTCCATACTAGATTTGGGCTTTGTGACCAACTTAAGAGTGACATTGTTTCGAAGCTTAAAGTCTTAAACCATTTTCAAAGTATATGATAGTGAAGCAATTGCCAATCTTTCTTGGTCTCTTTCAGCAAAGTGTCTTTCATGTCTTACTTTCAATAATTTCTATACAATACAAGCTAAGCTTGTCAGATTCTGGTTTGGTTTATCCAATTCAAGTATAGTAATATACTTGCTGCTCCATCTCGCATTATACTGAGTGTTTTGTCTAGTTGTGCATTGTCAGAGGCATCTTATAGATTTGGATGGAAAAGCCATACCCCAGGTCAACTTTTTTAAAGAGACCTTTCTTGTTTCATGGCTAATACGTACAAGACATGACAATGACTATTATTGGAAAAGAAGATTACATTTTACAAACATAAAATATGTATTGAAAGTAACATTACCTCAAGTGACGTCAAATCGGGCTTTTCTCTTATTAGACATAAAGAGTTATTTGTGAATAGCGATAAGCTCCCCGTAAGCGGATTTGACCACAAAATGCAAAAAACATTGAAGCCAACAGTGTACATTTACTTGCTCGTCCGTTAAGAGACTTTTCATTCAACTGTGCTCGTCGTCGGATTAGAGTATATTTCACAGTAGCTTGATTCAAAGTTTCTGTCATCATTCCTTGTTTCCTGAAGATAACACTAATTACCCTCTGCTACTCACTGTAGAGTTGCAGAACATATTAGAAGTTACATTAACGTGCAGTTTTAGCAGGCAAAATATAGGTGAAGATGTTCTTACTCAGATTTGATAGATAGATTTATGATCAGGTGGTTTTTGGGACATGTTACTGTTAACAGATGGTGGGAGCATATAGTTTCAGTGGTAATTTAGATTAATGTAACGTACTCATTACTCAGTATGTTGGTGATAATTCTTTTTAAAGATGATTTGCCAGGAAAGTCCCATCATACTTGTAGTCACTGCGTGTTTCATCCCCACATTTCGACATTTGTACAATAGCCATTGTAATCAATAGCCTTACAGTACCTCTCTCATTTTCACTAATGAAACTAATTAAAATTGAGCGAATGAAAATGTTGTAGCAATGACAGAACTCTCTTAGGTTCTTACATCACAAAAGCCTAACGCATTCTTTGCTTTTTTAATGATGAATAAGCAAAATTTGAATTTGCTTATTCGTCATAAAAAAGCCAAAAATTTGAATCTTTTTGACCCTGTATCTCAACTTGTCTTATCCATTCCGTTAAATTCGTAGCCATATGTGGCACATGTCTTCTACTGGCATGTGTACAGCAAAATGAAAAACAGAACTGGACATCTGTATAAGTCCTAACTGGAATAGTATGCCCAGGGCTGTAAATAGCTGGCGGACATCGGATAAGTCCGATAAATTTCAGCAAACTGCCGACTGAATTGCCTTCAAAATTTAAAGAAATCGCCCCCACCCCACCCCTACTCACATGCTATCCATGCAAAAAAGCCCATATACTGTAGGGTTAAACAGCTCTTCTTAGTGCCTCTGAAGCCATTTTTAGGAACATTTTCCACGAACGACCCCCCCCAAGACCCCCTATTCCGAAAATGTCCTACACCAAAATTCTTCACTATTTATAACCCCGTATACCGTGAATATGAAATGATTTATATACATTGCAAGAGCAAAAGTTCTTGTCTCAATCACTACAAGGAAATTACCATCGAGAGCTCATCAAGAACCTTGCCAAAAATTGTCATGAGAATCAGCTATGCTTGAACACGATTATGCTACTGAAAACAAAACACATTTGGAAAATAGTTGCACCGTTTTTAAATTGCAGAACACTAGTGTATGAGTGAAGTGGTAGCTTCATGGTGTGTTTAGCAGAAGGAAGTAAGTGTTTTCGGCCCTGAATTTCTCATGAAGGAATTTAGATAGATATACTACCTATAGTACTCTGCCATTCTTGACAAATGACTTCCCCTACTTCGCTGATTTTATGGCTTAAATATATAATGGCACTTCATACAGTGGTGAGCACTATGTATTAACTGCTACGTCTTGTAATAATTAATTTCCCATTCAGATGATGCAGATTATGTTACGTTTCAGGTATGAAAAACACAATAAAGGATAGCTGTTACTATGGCAATTGTTGCATTTTGTTATGAGGTCTGTTTTCGATAGAAAATAAAATTCCAAATTGGTGTGCCTATTGTCCCTATAGGGAAATATCAGTACATCCGCGGATTTTCAACTTACAAGGATGTAGTCATTAGCCATAGTCTCGTTTCCGTGGCCTCTGATTGATCCGTCTTTCTCTTAATGCAAACAGTCTGAGACAATGGTAATACAGTTACCGTCATCTCTTTTCTTTATATCCCAAACTGGTTATCAATGTTTTCATCATATCAAAGTAATCCGCCTTTATAACTTAGATGAATAAAAAAGGAAAGATTTAGTATGCTAACATATCATAGAAATCGAGAACAAAAACCGACGTCACGCAAATAGTCGTGACTTTAAGTAAACTTTGGAATTAAAACTAACCCATTGCTTTTGAAGGGGGGTTGAAAAATTGATGTTCAGTATATGAATATGTAAGTATTAGAAAATAACAATGACAGTAATCCTCTTTAAGTTTACATGTTATACCGTGAAAGCTTTAATTTCCAGCATTTTTATACAGTGATATAACATAGACTTCTGAGGCGTGACTAAATAATCTTTGAGGACTCGACGTAGGCTCGACTGACCAAAAGTTCGGGTGCACAGAAGCCAATCACGAATATGATTAAGAAAGGATATTGTTTTAGGTAAGAACAGGACTTATGATACAGAGAAGAATAAGAGTAATCTAGTTTCATAAGACTAAGTTTGCCCCCATAGTATCGCTTCATCTTCACTTGATCACGAAATCACGAGAATCACACAAAATCGGTGACCAGACTTCAGACATAAACGGCTATAAGGCCACACGCGATGGCCGTAAAGCATTCTTTAGCCTCAAAGTCTCGTTCTCAATATTACCGATTTCCACTTACAAAAGGGCGGATAGCTTCAAATATATTGTTGAAGCAAATATAGAGACCGAAGTATTTGTTTTCGTGGAGGCAACAAGGCCTTGAATTTTTTAAATTCCTAAGGATACGCGACTTTGTATACGTTTAACTGAGTAGCTTCAACTAAAGTGACTCTCTTGTCTTCGTCAGTACGTCATGCCAGAAGAAGGAAAGGTAAGAAGATGGACAAATTAATTAATCAGGAGCTTTAAAGCAAATGATCTACTGTCTTGAAATAGGCAAGGACATTCTAGCATATACCAAGCCCTTGCACTTTTAGGATGAAAACTCTGTGATATAAAGTTGGAGCAGATAGAGCAGAGACAATACAGTCTGGTTTTCTGTTGTTGTCTTCAGTGCTTTTTTATCCTGAGAGCAGTGAACATGATGAAACGGAGAGAAAATAGCAATGCAAAGATGACAACTGCGATAAGATATAACTTGAATGTCTTGGAAAGATTAAGCTTGCTTAGGAGGCAGATGGCTATAAAAGTTATAGAGGTATGAGGGCTAAGCTGACGGACAATCCCCCTAACTATGAAAGCTACTCCCCTAACTAGGAAAGAGAAATAGACAGAAATTGAATAGTGATGACAGAAGTGATATATAAGAGTGAACAACCATATATTTGGGACATCTTGGGATAATGTACCTTTCTTGATCCTATGGATGACATCAATAGGCAGATCACTTGGGCAGTAGGCTACGAAATATAGTCCTTGCTTCTACAAGAGAGCGTCTGAGGTATAATACTCCCTTCTGCAGTAGATCTGAGGTATTACCCTCCTTTCTGGAGTAGGCTCAGATCCTCCCTTTGCGGCTCACTCGCAGTAGGAATCATTGAGGAAGTCTGAGATGGGGCTCGTCAACTTAGAGACATTCTTTCTGACTCAGGCCTTTAAATTATTCTTACAAGCTTTGTAGCATTATTGCGGTTGTCTCCTGGCCCTGCGTTTACCATAGAAGGTCATGAGGTTCAAATTCTTTCATTCTTCCAAAGATAAGCCCTTGTCTCGTATCTTTTTTCTTGTTCTCTTTCTTCAAATGGCAACGTCTTGCAAATCCATTGAACAATCATACTGTTGAGACTCCACACTATTAAGCTTTGAAATCCTCTTGTCTGTTGCTGTTATCCAATGACATTCAGTCCGAATGTCCTTATGCCTAATGTCAATTGTCAGCTGCTTATGATATTTTAGCCTCCCTATGGCTAATCTAGAACGTGATTGGGTTATTGCGGACCTTGGGTCCTTGAATATGAGATTTTTAGAAGCCAAAGAAGTTTCTATAGGTCACATGCGGCATTCCGCATTCTCCAACCAAAACCTATAGCTGTGTGAAGCAAATGGTTTCAAGAGATTGTTTTCTGTTATGACCCTCTCGAATGTTCTAGCTTTGTTCTTTTCAAGTATTTTTTGGAGTGGACAAGTGAATTGTCATGACTGTAGTTATATATTTGTCGAAAAGTCAGTAACCAGAAGAAACAATTAAGAGACAGCAACAGCTCATGTAAATAGACAAATGACGCATTAAATTGGCTTTGTTCAGTGAAATGGAGTGAACATGATACAGAAAACCCACATTTAACCGCACAACGGGTAGATATAAACTATTCCTGGTGAGCCATCACTGCATGTAGTGTCTTTACAAGACAGAACAGACGAAAGGTGACTCTACTAATTATGTTTTTCACAGTGTCGCAGTTGGATATTGATACCTTTTACAACCTTTAAAATTTCTTTCTGGAGATTATACATTAAATAATGTGTGTAATGACCAAACGTATTAGTAGGACGAAGTTACCAGGACGTACTCTACCATGTTCGCATATAATCGATCCGGAACGACTTGACGTTTCGGATTGGATTGAACACGGGCGATACCCTATATCTGTTTTATTCGATCCGGAACGACTTGACGTTTCGGATTGGATTGAACACGTGTAATACCCTATATCTGTTTACATTTATTCGATCCGGAACGACTTGACGTTTCGGATTGGATTGAACACGGGCGATGCCCTATATCTGTTTACATTTATTCGATCCAGAACGACACGAAAGTGTGCAAAGCTACAAGATGTTGCTTGACGTTTTGAGAAATCGTATCATGGTCCATTTTTCAGAAACTTTCGTCAACATTTTTACCAGTTGAAAAATCATTGTTTGGTATTTCCAGTTTTCAACATGAACCAAGTTAATGTTTTGGTTGACAGCTGTGGCTGTGACGCACTCTGACGAAGTGAGAGTAGAGGGCAGCTAAGCAAGAAAATTGACAGTTGAAGGATTACATCACATCTTACAGTTAGTCTTAGATTGGCATCAATACGATCAAGAAATTTCCAGCAGCTAACACTAAAGCCATTGAACAGATTCTCATGATCTATGAGTTTAAGTTATTGGTCTCTCCTAGAAACAATATTAAATTCAACATCTACTTTAAAATGCCTCATTAATGAACTTGATTGCACAAGTTCAGTTTAAATTTAATAAGATATCATCATGTGTCACTGTCTCCAGTTAAGTTAGATTTCGTACTAACATGAGAAATTACTCTCCCCAAATTACAGTTTTTACAAGCAGTGTTTAAATCATTAACACTTAGTTGTGATCAAGAAGTTATGTTATCAAGCCAATGATTACGAGGTCTTCCTCTAATTCTCTTTCCCTCTACCATGGCTTCTAGACATGTTTATGGTAAGCCAGTGTTACATCTCTTGGTGTACCCGATTAGTCTTAGGACTCTACCCTTAATTATGGAGGTAATCAGCATTAAGGCTGTGATTAGCAGTTACCAAACAGAACGGTTTTCTTTGACTTAAAACTAATCTTAGTTCTTGTTGTAATTTATATATTAACTTGACGTTTTAAACTTTAACTATCTTCAGGACGAGATAACAATGTTTAAATATAACACTAACAAGATGAAAGAGAAATACCAAAGTGGATGTTACAGGGGTATTCTTCCGTTTCAACTTTAAACAAACCTTTTAGATATACTCTTTTGGGCCGAATCACAAGGTCACGTGTGCACGTAACTCCAATTTAAACTATTTACGGGGATGAAGGTTGGTAACAACTTTTGTCATGAATGACTACTTACTCTTTATTCTGCTCCGAATTGTGGTTAAAGATTCTAGTTTAGTCTCACATGTCATGACAATGCTTTTATTTTTCGTTAGTGTTAAAGTAATTTGTTCACAAAAATAGGACATTGCATTCACTGAAACGTTTGGGAAAACTCAGATTCTTATCGAAAACGTGTATTTTATTGCAATAGAAGCGATCAATGATGCCAGATTTTCAAAATAAATAAACGCAACTACGTTCATAGTGTAATTTATGTATCAACTTGACGTTTTGGTTAAACTATAACCATCTTCAGGAGGTACTAAAAATGTTTACGTATAAAAATGACAACATGAAAGAGAAATATCAAAGTGCATGTTCCAACAATCATTACACAGAGAGGGAACAAGTCTTAATTAGTCAAAATAGTAGTTAGACCCTCAACACAGAAGCGAGGCTAGCACAACGGAAGGAAGGCCCATACCATTGAAGGGAGGCCCAACCATTAGTGCAACTCAAAGGAACTCACTCATATTGCCATTAAGGGAGTCACGAAACCGAAGTTTTATGAAATTTCCGATGTAAGGGTTCGTTTCTGTAACTATAGATGGAAATTGTGAAAGTTCATGAATTAGTGTTGGCAGCGAGAGTTGATATCAGACCCTTCTGTGGTCTAAACAGTTGACTGATGGGATGAGGTCATGATGGATGGTATTCAATGATCTGTTTGGTACTTTTATCTGACAAAGGAATGATAGCTTTTACTAAAAAAAATTACCCGTAAACAGTTTAGATAATATCGCGAAAAGTAGGCCTCACTCAACATGAGCGCAAAATTATTATTACTGAAGGTTTGTAAAATACCCAAAACAACAGTTCTGACCCATAAATGGATACTTTTGCTACAACAAGAGTACGACTATGAAAAAATATTAATAGTTACTCTCATCCTGGTCAAATTAAGCCGACGTCGACTGATATCGTATCATTTTGAGTCGTATCGCTTATATTTGAACACATTGTAAAGAAAACATCGAGTTCTAATTTTCCTTAAAGCGTTCTACAATTTCATTTTGGTTCAGATTGATTATGTATCCAAAGCGTTTATGTATGGCTCAGAAGAGGATTCATTTACCTGCGAAGTCTACTAGCTAACCCACAAATGGACAAGTTGGCGTTAGAGGTCATGCGCCCTGGAGCGGGTCACATTCAACCTTGGCTTTTATCCAGGGATGATAAATGTTCTAAACAAGCTTTAACTCAAATCGGCCTGGTCTTAATAAAGATGTGATGAAACCAGAGGTTACAAGTTCAGTTCCGCTCGAGCATAAGAATAGATAAACGGAAAAGGGGCATGAGAGCTCACTTACCCCGGCATAGTAGTCTGCTGCCTACGGTAACGACTTTGCTGCCAAAATATCAGGGGATTTTCTAATTAGGTACACATTCTCGGCGAACATTCCAAGTTGGCCTTTATCTCCTGATATTGTCAATTACTGCCCACAAGAATCGTCTTGGTAAGAGAACTTCAGCCCTCAAATGAATTTTTGAACAGACAAGTCTTTCTAGGAAGCGTCTTTCAAAATCTTTGATTTGATTTTATATTTTGTAGAAGTGATCTATTTATGATATTTAATTGATCGACACTTTGTCTTGCAAACGTAACAGGTTTCTAGTGATGCAGTGAGCAAAATCATGATATCCAAAATTTACTTCTGATGAGCAATGTTTCAGTGGATCAGTGGTCAGAGCAGTCTGCCCATTAAGAAGAGGGTCTTGTGTTCGACCCAGAACGTATGATCTGTTTCTCAGAGCTTCAGTAAATTCACTTTTGCTCCACTCTTGACAAACATTAAAAAGTACTCGTGTCTGTTGAGATACATACTACATATATCTGACACCGATGAAGGCTTAAGGTACAGGATGAAGAGGTGCAAGGAGAAGAGGTATGGAAAGAAGAGGTGCATGGGGAAGAGGTATGGAAAGGAGAGGTACAAGGGGAAGAGGTATGGAAAGAAGAGGTGCAAGGGGAAGAGGTATGGAAGGAAGAGGTGCATGGGGAAGAGGTATGGAAAGAAGAGGTGCATGGGGAAGAGGTATGGAAAGAAGACGTGCATGGGGAAGAGGTATGGAAAGAAGAGGTGCAAGGGGAAGACGTATGGAAAGAAGACGTACAAGGGGAAGAGGTAGAGGTTGGGCTAAAAATTTGTCAAGGAAAAAGAAGTACAAGGTGAGCAAGTCTGGAAAGAAATAGTACGGCCAGAAAAAGTATAAAAAGAAGAGGTGGGTATGGAAAGAATGGGTATGAAAATAAAATTTATTATAATAAGCGGTACGGAAAGATGAGGTATGGAAAGAAAAGAGATAGGAAGAAGTGGTAAGGAAAGAACAGATATGGGAAAAGCGTTATTGAAAGACGAGTGATGGCAAGAGTGGCATTAAAAGGATGGGTATGGAAAGAAGAGGTATAGAAAGACAAGGTATAAATAAAAGAGTTACTATAAGCAGGGGTATAAAAGAGGAGCTATGGAAAATAAATTATACAGTGAGTTAGTAAGATGGTATATTATTTGTTGAGTAATTAGTTAACTAAGCACATATCAAAATGTGATGTACCTGCATTTGCTAAATTGGGCCCGTCAAATAATTTATGGCTAATTTAAGGAGCACGACTTTTGTCTATTGATTTGGTAACAAATTACGATTCAGGGCTTCTGGGGCTGTAGAAGCCAAGGGTTGCCTATTATACTTGCAATTTATTAGCCATGTCCAAACTAGGATTCGAACCACGGTTCTTAGGTTCAAGATCTTTTCATTCAAGATGCCTCACGCTAACCACTCGGCCAAGCGTTGCCTATTGTACTTGCGATTTATTAGCCATGTCTAAACTAGGATTCGAACCACGGTTCTTAGGTTCAAGGTCTTTTCATTCAAGATGACTCACGCTAACCACTCGGCCATCCATGCCACAACGCTTGGAGCAACAGATACTTAGCGGTTTTCTTCACACTTCAAGTGAGATGTCCTACCGTGGATTTGAACCAGGATCTTTAGAAACAGCCCAAGATCATCACATGTCGTGCGCTTTTGACCGTGCAACTATCCACGAAACACGCGATAGTGGGTATAACGGGCGAAAACAATAACATGGAGGGCGTAAGTCATAAAAATCATTGTAAAATTGAGAGGCGTCGTAGATGCTACACTGGATACAGATTGCTCAACTTGTTCCCAGGGCAATTGGTAGCAGCAGCTTTTGGTTTAACTCCGAACCAATCTTACCTGGCAGTCCGAGCTTTCGGTAGTGTTGCGTCTTGCCAGTGTTGGCTCCAATTATTCAGCGAGCAAAGCGAGACATCATCTGCTTGACGAATGTCGTGCTAGACACGTTTGATCATGATTCCTGCACGCGACTTTTGTTCTCTGGGGTTGCCGTGCAATAGCATAATGATTGGAAGGCGGTCATGGACCTCAGTATTAGGCTGGACAAGCTGGAAATCATTGAACACGACAATGTTCAGCTTTGCGGCTGCCGGAGGATTTCGAAACTATAGCAAGCTCTCCACTGACGAAGTAGACACATAGAACGTGAATAACACCAGTCTAAGTTGTAACGATGTTTTTGAGGTTAGTTAAAACTTTAATTTTGAAGTGTTTTAAAGGCTTTTTTTTATGACCGATATCGCTGTCTGCTCGAATTGGAAAGATTTCCTCTGGTTAATAGACAAAATTAAACGTTCGATTCCTTTGACTTACGTTCGAAAGATTAAAGCAACTTTGTTGAGCCAAGAGGAGAAACTCTAGACGTGATAGCGATGAAATGCAAGAATATTTTGGGTTGCTTCACCCTAAGAAAGACGAAAGCCATAAAAATTATACCCTGTCAATCGTGATATTTCCGAGAGCTGATCGAAATTTGGGCCCTAATTGGAAATATAAACATAAAGTTGATGCGTTTGATCGTCGAATTGTTTACCTTGTTGACTCATGACTTTCTTTTGTTTGCTGGAATGATATTCCCTCGCTTTCATAGTCAGGTAGGCCTCATCACCTTGATGCAAAAGCTGCTTCCTATACTGTGTAATCAATTCAGCAGTTCGCCCCTGGACTGGGGCCTAGTACGTCCACTCCCCCGAGGCGAACCCAGGGACGTTTCACTTCTGATGCCATGGAGGGTTGATCACGTTTGCCATTGGTTGTGCCTCCAGATCCTTGCAGGTATTATTTGTGGAATCTCCATTGCCCTGGAAGTTTTGATAGTTGCAAATGTTTGGGCCTTCCTTTAGCTTTTGGGCAAAAGTTTGCAAACTTGAAAAGGTAAGGGGGACGTTCACCTGGATGTGTGTGCTTTTTGTTCATTTGTTTGTTTGTTCATTTGTTTGTTTGTTCATTTGTTTGTTTGTTCATTTGTTTGGTTGTTCATTCGTTTGTTTGTTTGTCCATTTGTTTGTTTGTGTGCATACATGCATTTGTTTTTGTTGTGGAGTGCGAGTGTGTTAGTGTGTGTGTCTTTACTACACTTTGAATCCTTGAAACCAAGGTTGTGAACTTTAATTGTTAATTTTTTGCACTTAATCATCTTGAGTATTTTCTGTTACAGTTCAGGGTGTGCTTGTTTTGGCCAGACATGTTACACATCACAAAAAATCATCAGTGTCATAAGGTTTTTTAACTACATAAGGCCAGTTTAGTCCTGTTATCCATCTCTCTCTTCCACATGAGAGATGTGATTTATCCAGGTATTGCTTCTTGCAATATACCAGTGGAGCATATTTTTGCCAAATATTGGATCCACATTAACTATTGCGAGGCTCTCCAAGAGTGGCTACCTGCTTGTTAATTTGAAAATTGAATCTTAACTGCCCTGTCTTTTGTTGTTTGCTCATAAAAGTCATTACTGGTTGATGAGCAACCCTAGTTTATGTTTATAAGGATTGTGTGACTCAAGATGCTATGTATTTATTAGTTGGCTTTGGCTTTGAAAGTGAACAGAGTTTTAAAAAGTGCAGGTCTATTTACTGTTTACCATAATGGTAGCTACAAAATTCCCAGAGTAGCAAATGAGTCCATAACTTTGATAGTCAAGTATGGGCTACTGATTATTCATTACTTTCAAGGAAGTACTTTGTGCTACACATTTTTGCGTGAAAATGATCGTAAACTAGAAATTTTGACGTATGACCCAAGATTTTTAGTACATAAACACTGAAATTTTGGTCTGATGGTGCAATTGAAGTCTCAATCGAAAGCAAAGTGATTTGTGTTTATGGATTGTCTTGTGTAGGCAGTGCAGGTTCTAAGCATAGATGGTATTGTACTGCAATTAAGTATACAATATTCAATGGTAATTATATGTAGATTGAGGTATTAAAGTATGTTACTTACAAACCATACAGATTAATATTATTTGTCAGAAATCTGGACATTATTAGATTTAATCTATAATCAACAACTCAGTGCTCTAACAGTAAGTTCTCTAATGAGTTAAGGAAGAAGCTAATTATAATTTTCTATGAATGGCATCTACTATGAACTGGAGTGATGATACATGTTCATTAACTGCAAGTTTTTATTTATATATATATATTTCATACCTAATTGTCATGTGTTGAAAGCTCTTCCAATCTCAGTACCATGAACTCTCATTATTACTTGACAATGTTTGTGTAATGAATGTTGCTCTATGTAAAATATGTTTCACAAGGTCTTCCTCCCACCTGTTGAATTTTAGTATGCCACCAGTAGACCAGTTTATTTACATAAACCCAGCCTAAAATACTCCTTGTCCAGATTTTGACATTTATTATGCAATAGAAAGTTTTTTCTCATTGTTTACTAACATTGCCCATCAATTAAAGGGCAAAATTTTGACAACATTAAAGATAGACATCTTTTTCCTACAATTTAATCAGATGTGAATCGTTATATCAAGATCGTTATATCATGAATAAAGTTCTCTTATTTGTGAAGCTAGATGCATGATAAATTGAAAGTACAGTGTTAATTATTTTTCAAGTTTCATGTGGCCACTAGACCATTATTTTTATATTTATTTCATGTTAGGTTTAAGAAATGTCCAGTCCAAAGATGCTGAGTTATGTTCTGATGGATATTGTGGTAAGCTTTTTATCCATTCTATCTATCTGTCTGTCTGTCTATCTGTCTGTCTGTCTATCTATCTATCTATCTATCTATCTATCTATCTATCTATCTATCTATCTATCTAT
>JANTCA010043835.1:0-10587 GCA_024741275.1 Chironex yamaguchii
AATTTAACTATTTCTCCATTAAATAAACAGACTTTCATTCAATGTTTTAACCTCAGTCTTCTTCAGAACTGTTCATTGACATACACGATAACAGCTTTTAGACATCTAATTTTGTGTGTAGTAAAGTGTAATATTACATATCTGTTGTCTATATCCTATTGTCACTTTTAGTTTGTTTGCATTTTTGTTTTTACTATCCAGTGACACATGGTGTATTACCTCTATAGTAGGTGAAAAAATTATATGTGACTTGGTGTTGTACTGTCAAGTTATTGTAGGGGTGTAATGGGATGTTTTCTCCTAGGAGTCAATTTACTCAACATGCATCATATCACTTAACTACAAGGAATACATTTGTTTGAATAATAAAAGTATGATGTATACCCATATTTGACATTATCAGCATCCTCTGTATGACCTATGGTATTAAGATTGATGCCAACATCCTCTCCAAATGATTCATCTGAAGATGAGAAGTTTCCAATACATCCAAAGTCTTGATACTCTGAAACATGCTTCAAAGGAATGGGAAAACATGTAAATCAGCTGCTGGTCACATTACTGAAGTTGCCAAAATATAGAGCCAGTCATTGTTAAAATGTAACTGATGATGATGAGTAACTGACAGCTATTTTGACCACTGCCTGTCAATCTCTGTCAAGACTAGTACTCACAGAAATTTAAAAGTATCATTTTATTCACAATCCTCCTTGTTTTGTGTGAATGGTCAGGGTCATGGCAGTTTGTGACAAATGCAGAGTAAAAGAAATTAGTAAAATGGAGAAATGAAATCACATGTTACATCAAACGTAAACATAGTACCAACAGACCTCATGTCTTTCTTGCTCCGGTAATTCTAGACTTTTGCATGGCACCTTTTTTATTCTAGATGATGTATCTCTTGTCCTTTTCCTTTTCTTCCCAGAGTGCACTAATTAAAAATGAAAAAGAATAAAGATCATAGTACCAATTTGTACTTAGCCACCTGTCACAAGAGGACAAGGAAAAAACATTGAGGTGACTAAATCTCCAAACAAATTTGATACCAATTAGTGTAGACAAAAAGATTTGCCTTAGCAGTGTAAATTACCTTTTGGTAATGCTTTATTGCTCCTGTTGTTAGCATTCTGGAGAAAAGAGTAAAAAACTGGATTCATCATATTGTTAGTAAACAAAGCAGAATGTTTCATATCCTGTGTAGTTAAGGAGGCAAAGAAAAATAAAACGCTTTGTGTGTTATTACATGATGAAGGAATACTGTAGCAATTTTTATGACATTTTAATACTTCGACTGAATCTTGTTGTACTGTATGGTAAGTGGGTAGGGAAAGGTTCATTTTAACAGGCATTCCAGTTAGAGTTTAAGGACTCAAAGGAATATACAAGATTTCTTTAGAGTAATTATCATGCACAGCTTATGATCACTTCATATGAGTGATTGTCTACAAACATGTTTCATATCTTTCGCCTTGCAATTCATCCAATCACATAAATGTTAGTAATTTTGTGAATATTCTTTAAAGGATAGGCAACTATTGCCAATGTTTTTAAAAATTTTCACTGTACTACTTACGTCTTATTGCAATGACAATGTCAAACATCGCTCTATAAGACTACAGACTCTTGTTTTTACAGCAAGTTGCGACACATAAAAGTAACCTTGGCGTTCTTAAGTATACAGCTGCATTCATACGGCTATTATGCACAAGTATAATAATAATCGTAAACACACATTCCATTGCAATTTACAGTAATACTGATACTCTTCTCAAGCAAAGGATAACTGCAGGCTGGATACATACACCCTACCATACTGAGAAGTGTGGCAGTGTTCGACCAGATCTCGCGTGTGCAAGCTGCCTAACTGCAAATGCACACTTCTTAACAAAATATATCACGCTAGCAGCTGCCACATCCCTCACTAAATATCCCAGTAACCTCGAATTTGTATGGCGTCTTGACCTCGCTCGACCGACGTCACGGCGAAAAAATAACCTTTTTCATCAGACATTTTAAAGTACAGCTAATCAGTATATGTAAACCTGACATTCTACCTTGAAATCGGTGAATTTTCCAGTCCATGACATTCTGTGTTGACAGAGGTTTTTCAAGCATGTTTGTTTTCGCAGTTTAAAATTTAGCGCTAAAAAAAACAGTGCTTGCAGCCTCTTTATGATACAGAGGACGCAGTTGACAGCTATTTGTCGTAACCAATGAGGTGTAAGAAAAGCTATTCTCATACCTCATTGGTCGTAACCAATGGAGGTTTTTGCTAGTTGTTTTAAAGTTGCACTTTTATTTCATGACCATAAAGTTTAATTGAAAAGCGAACTTATTGAAAACTCAGCCATCCATAAACGTTTATTTACAAGATTGCAACTTCCAATTGTGTTTTACGTTAAAAGTTGTTTGTGTGTCACTCTCAGTGGCGGCTGGTGCTGGGGGTACCATGGGCATTGTCCCACCATTCAAAAGCAGAGAAGGTCCTCCATATCCAATTATTTTCTGAATTGACGAATTTAGTCACTCTTAGTCATATTCAGGAAAGACTTTCCGTGATTTCCCATTGTCTTTCTCTGCAGTGTTAACTGTCAACGCATTTCCAAAGTTATCTGAGGGTTGTTGACTTGAAGCAGATCACAGGGCTGCATTCTACTTTTTCTGTAGTGTTTGACCGTGAACAGCAAGGGCAAGATAAAATTCGCCCAAGATTTTGGCATCTGGGCATGCGTAGTTCATACGTCTGACTGTCGGCGACATCAGACGATTTTCCCTCATTTCAGGGGCAAAATTGAATCTTCCCGTTATCTCAAGAAATCATAGGGAACGTTGTGTGCAAAACGTTCAGCTCGGTGTCGTTGCGAAAACCTATCAGAGCTATCGCCCCACTTTAGTAAATTACCACCAGCCGCCACTGGTCACTCTCTCCCCAAATTAAGTGCCAGAACGACTTTTGCTACCGCTTGATATTCATTCTGTTGCATCTAATTCATTTTGTGGCATTCATTCAGGACAAGCGTCGCACTTTTCATGCGCTGAATAGATACAGCCGACTCGACGCATAAAGAGAGCGACGTTTAGCTTTGGCCGACGTTTTCAATTGTCAAAAGCAGAAACTAACCACATTTAGGGTAGGCTTTTATTGTAAATTTGTCCGTTTGCCTATCATTTTATTCCTTCTCCCCAAATAACGAGACGGTTTAGATGATGTTCTCCAGAAACAAAATCAAGTCTGCTATATCAGGTGTTGCTGAATCATGACACATTTAGTAAAAACTGAATGATCTACGCCTAGATCTAGAAAAAAGCTGGCCGAGGAGAAAGAAAGAGATGATGTTTGGTAAGACAACCCGTACTTGGATTATATCTTTATTGCAATAGACAGGGTGACAGGGCGACCCTCTGCAAAGCAAAGTTAAGGTGTGATTGTCATTAGATTTACACTCGCTCGAGACCCGGTTCGAACCTCCGCGGTCTCAATCATGCCTTAGGTTGTGTTGGATTATATCATTTTAACTCAAGGTTTGCCAGAATATACATAGTGTAATTTAAAGAATGGATATTGCAACTCGAATTTATCAGAATACGGGAATTGGCCTCCTATCCTCGTTGTATAAACCAAAGTCTGTATTTACATGAATATTTTCATTTGATTCTCACTATGCTTCCTCTTTTGCAAACTCTACTGAGTCTGCCATTAAAAATTTGACCGCACAAAGTTTAATGAAGTATCAAAGACGCAAGATATGAGTAGCTTAATGATGAAAGTACGAGGAAGAAAATAATAATCTGTAAAATTGTGTGTTTACTTGAATTTTACAAGTCTTATTTTTCCCCTTTTGGTAGGAGACCCACATTGCTGTTTATAATTGTCCTTTGAAGTGTAAATTTAAGTGTAGTTGTTATGGGTGAGCAAATCTCAGGGAAAATCCCACAGGAAGCAATGTCTGATCAGAGAATAGCGAATGATTACAGGAAGCGGATGCTGCACTGGAGGTCCTCTTGATCAGAGATCACACGAGTCAGGCCCAGCATTTGTTTACAACTACATGGTTAGGTTTATCACTCGAGTTGAGCGTCGACAACCAAAATTCAGCTAAACCCTGATGGATGCTTTCGTTGAAGACGTAATACAAGGACATATTGTACTTGTGACTGGTGGATCAAGAGGAATCGGCAAAGGGGTTGCATTGATGCTAGGCAAAGCTGGTGCCACAGTTTACATTAGCGGTAAGGCATACCATTCGATAATAAACTGATTTGCGTTGGTTTTTTTTTGGTTTAAGTGTATTAAACTCACTCATTTTATTAAGATTTAAGATTTAAGTTTGTATCGAGAATCTAACCGCTTTAGTTGGGTTTTAGGGTTTGAATTGAAAGATAACGTGATCATTTGATTGAAAACGTCACAACACGTCAAGGTTCATCTAGCCGGCATTGTGCGTCTCTTTGTTTCCAACGTCTGTTGTGTAACCCATAATCCATCATCTATAATGATTCCACTGTTAAATCAGTTAGGCTCTGCGTTAAATTGACTCCTTGCCTTAGCCGTTTGAACAAATTCAGGTTGTTTGCGTACATTCTGCTATGAAATATTATACTCTTGTTGGAAACTCAGGGTAGTAATTTGAGAGGTCCCTGGTTGGACTTAGCAATGCCTTTGTTCTGCAATTAGCTGTTGGTTCGGAATTACCAAGAATTTCCCCACAAGTGTAATAGCCTTTTTTCAACTTCAAGCTGGAGCGATGCCTTAAAATCACAGTGATCAACATCCTGATATAATAAACCTAACACCCCTACACCACCCCTACACCCAACAGTAAGTCATTGTTCCCATTTTTTCACCCACCATCAATCTTGGTTACACATATATTTTTGGCCATTTGACTGCATCAAAACTCTTCAACTCCCCATTGCACTTTTGTTGCATTCGCGTTTCGCTAAAATAGATAAAGTGGTTTTATTCACTCGCATAATTTCATTATGCTGTCACCCCCGAGGTTAAGGGGACTGGAAAGCAGCTAAGTGAGGTGGGACGCATGGCATACTCCAGCTATGGCAGATAGCAAATTGCATTGTGGTAGAAAAAGGCTGTCGACACCTGTGTGAAAGTGTGGTGTCTGGTACCGTAAGTCTGTGGCCGTGACGTCAGGACGTTCTCCGTTCGGAGGCAGTAATCGACGCCGCGATGTTTTTGTGTGTGTTTCATAGGTGTGTCCTTAGCTGTGAAAAAATGTGTTTGGACAGTGGGTTACATGCCCCAGGTGGTATAGTAATTTTATATCTTAATTGTAACTGCGTTCACAAGGCCTGTCGGGTGGGTTCTAAAATCTCGATTTGTGAAACAAACTTTACAATTCTTCACCTATTTTTAAAACAGGGAGAACACTGCATGCTAGTGAACGATGCACTGGATCACTTATGGAGACAGCCAATGAGGTACAGATAACTCTCCTATGAATGTATATATAGAAATAAATGTTTGATATTGAGCGTTGAAGTTACATATTTGCATATCACCAATACATCTGATTACCTTCCTTCACAACAGACGAGGACTCTTACCCTTGTATCAACTGTAAACAAGCTTCATCGTGAGTCAAGGAAATTTAAGGAGCATTGATATTATCATTTGTATTCCTTGTCATCTGTACCCCTCTTAGAAGCAAAAATGTATGCGAAAACCAGTAATATTCGACATGCACGAGTGTCTTTATTTCTCATTTAAATTTTATGCTGTGATTGGTTTTGACTCGATTTTGTTGAGTGGGTGGTATCATGTTTTAATTCTTTGCAAAAATGCTATTATTGTCCTTTTATTTAAGAAAGAGAATTTCATAAATCCAACGAAATGCTAAAAAGACAGTGTCAACGATTATTCGTATGATGTACTAATTTTGGGAATATTATCATCAACTGCAGCCTCGTGAAGTCCAAGATATCCTCTACAAACGACAGTTTGTTTTGTAATCAATATTTCTATTTTCTGTGTAAAGTTGAACTGCAGGGTTGATCTTGATTCTAATTCTTGATCTAGTCTGATTGTTTCTGTAGTTTTAATAAACTATTTATTATTTTCCAATAATAAATAGTTTGTTATTGAAAAATGTTTTGCAAATTAACATGCCGCATATAGTTTTTGTTTAATACTTTGAGGTTACCCAACCTCACTTAATATGCATCATCCCTACTGTTTAACTACCTAATTGATCCCCAAGCATTATAAGTGCATGCAATTGCTCCTAACAAAGCTTGATGGTGGGATCCACTATCCACGTTAGAGCCTGTGATCCACCATCCTCGCCGTCTGGAGATGTTCGTAACTTTATTGTTAAATGTGATAGCAACTATTTTTAATTACAAGTGATCAGGAGTTTCTACTAATTTATGAGGTCGATAGATAACCCGTGGTAAAGTTTTTACTCAGTTCAGTATTCAACAGAAGATAATGTGTCTATAATACAATGTTAGGAGCTTTTCAAATGTTAATTGCAAGATCTAGATAAGGATTAGAATATTGTCTATCGCAGCACGCAGCGCATTCTTGGATGTTTTACAGAAATAAATAACAATTTTTTGCAGATTCGAGCCATTGGAGGACATTGTATTCCAGTTCAATGTGATCACACCAGTGACGAAGAAGTACGAAGATTATTCGATAGGATTAACAAGGAACAAGACGGAAGATTGGATATTCTCGTAAACTGTGCTTTTGGAGGAACTGAGGTAACGTAGTGGGCACCAGCTTCTATATTTCCCAGGGGGACGTCGCAAAATTAGGAATAGAACGATATACTGTGTATTAAAAGAAAAGCAAGAAAACTGCATATATGCTTCATTGAAGTTTATTACCAATTTGTTACATAACATAACAAATCAAATTAAAACATAACAAGATTAAATGTCCTGCAAAAACACGAAAGACATTAAATGGAGAGCAAATATTATACCGAATGAATTCCTTTTCTCATAGGAATCTTACAAGCTGAATTTGTTATTTCATTTTCCAGTACCATTAATGTGTTTATCTGTTTTTTAATGATTTTGGCTAAGCTGCAAGTAAGCTATTACATGTGTGGAGGATTAGAGCTGTGTGAGTAGAATATTTCGCTTCTCCACCTTGTCCGCTCAGCAGGAAAGTCGTTAGAACTGAAGCTCTGGTGTTCAGTCATTAGAGCTTTCCTTTTTTCTCAGTGAATTGCATTCTGTTGCAAGATTGGCTAGATTCCAGTCCCCTTTAAATCTGTCGTATTAACACGCGCTGACATTTTATTTTAGCGCAGTTTTTAGCTTCACTTGAAGGAAAAATTTGGAATGCTCTCATGGTGACGGGGGTATAATTTATTCATCGTGGGTGGTCAGTGTTGATCGTTGGGCTGAAGTCTACTTAGAAATATTTTGTTTAATCATTCGTGATCGACGAAAAAAAGGCAATGACAAAAGTATAATTCCACATTCTGCAATGTTTGGACCAAGCAACATGATTTGTCTGTCTCCAAATGGTTTCCATACAATTTCTTTGCAATTTACGTATGTTTTCTCTTTAGTATTTGAGTCAACATGGAGGAAAGCCCTTTCATATGCAGGTAAAGGACCTACGTTTGCATTTACTGTCTGGAAGTTGACAAGTTTTAAAGGCCAGTAGATATTGACGTTAATGTTGTCGTTAAATATTATCCTGCCCATAAAAAATGACTGAAATTATTTGCCTTTTTGAGCTTCTACCTCATTTAATTTGGCAACCAGAAAAAAGAACATGGGATATGGTATCGTAATGGAGTATTTTAGTTACTAACTTTAATGCCCATAAGCGTGATCTTAATCAAAAATTGAAAGGTCATTTTCTTATAAGAAATGTTTCCATGGAAGGAAAATGTAAAAAACAACATGTTCTTCAGATATTTTTTGACAACGTTTTTGCTCATCACGGATTTTGCACAATGGATAAAGTACACATTTTGTAACTTTATGGATTTTTAATTAAGAAACATCCATTGGTGAATTTTTGAGCTACAAGGCCTAAGCAATGGATACATGAATGGGAAGGAAACGTGTTTTAAAAGAGGTGCGGATGTAAAAAATTACCTTGTCACTACTGATTGAAAGATTTCGCGGGTAAATTCAGTGGTGGTGTCGTTTACACCATTTTTGTTCGAAATCAATTCCGGAATTGTTCCAGGAGAAGATTTCTACAAAAGCTTTTAAAGGTTCATTGTCGAGACAAAAAAAGATCTTGAGCGAACAGAATGTAGAGCATGTACCTTTAGACAGTCAGAAGAGTAAATAATGAAACGAAATTTATTGAAACTAAACAGTGTCGTTTTGCTTGGGAAATTGAACGTTTCTCGAAGAAACATCAACTACATGTTTTAAATTCGTAGCTTACTATATATTTCACATATTTTTCATCGTATGTCCGCATTTTTTTCAGCCAATCGAGGCATGGGATCACATAAATTCCGTTGGTTTAAGGTAAGAAGATGTTGCTTATCAAGTTTTGTGGTATTTATTTTTGATTGACGTTGTTTTAAGGGCATAAATAGGTGCTCACGTACCCTCTTGTGTCTATTTCTCATGTACTTTTGTAATCTTCAGTCGTGCCCTTTTGATGTCAAAGTTTTGGCTCAAGTATCACGTTCAATTAGTCAGTTGATCCATCGCTTGGTCAATCGCTCGATCCCAGCACAAGCCGAGTCTCAATGGCGCGTTTCGATCCTTCATCGGTGTTTACATTGGTTGCTTCGAGGCCACTGTCATTTTGTGAGCATAATGACCAGGACGTTTGCTGATCTTTCGGGTTGTTCGGGTTATTCTTTGGGTTTCGTAATGCTATCGCCTGAGACAGCTAGTTGTAACCTTGGCTTTCAGATACTTACAGGAGCAATTTGTTATGAATTGATACACATAGTAGTGCTTTTCGTTTTGGAAAATACGCGGGTAATTGATACAAAAAGGTAGAGGAATTGACTGCGTTCAGATGAAACGGAAAGTAAGCGAAACTTAATTATTACAACAGCTCTTTCAAATGATGATATTAATAATTTGTTGATGGGGTAAGGTTTCCTCTCTTTCCGTTTTTCGGTAGATAATGCATTTTGATACCTGTCAGTTAGATGTGCAGGAGAAGCATCTAGGGAGGTAATTCTTCAGTATTCCGTGTAACCGAAGTACTCGGAATTGGAAATTTTGTCCGCTTGTTTGAAATTCGTTCTACCGGTAAAAATTCGTAGCATCTCATCTTAGAGTATAGGAATCTCACTTTTTTGTGCGTGTGTGAATTTCCACTAGCGACTTTAAAGTATGCTTCGCTTTCTGTGTCCTTTAGATCAAACTATATCTCTTCGTGGTATGCCGCCAGAATAATGGTAAAACGAAACAAAGGAATGATTGTTAATGTCTCTGGACCTACACCGGCATCTTGTAACACAAGTATTCCGTTCGCTGTTGGTAAAGAAGCGGTAAGTATTTTTTGGCATTGAGTTGTTTGACTTCCTGGTATAGAATATCGCCGTCCCCCATTGGTATTTCTATTGGTGTTATGGTGTTTTTGTAGTGGCACTGCTTGGAGGGGTCAAGTTTACCTCCCAAAAAGAAGAATCCAGTGCATCAACGTGCACTCCAGTCTCCCCTTTTTGTATTATCTACAGATGTTAACCTTGGGAATATCCAGAGAAATGTACGAGTCTGCGCAACCACCTTCATCAGTGGCCTGATATTGAATGTTTATATTTAAGTTTAAGGAAAAGTTTCCAAGTTATAAGTTGTATTATACAAGGATTCAAGGCATGTATCTGACCAGTTACTTACTAAGAAGCGTCTTTTCGCATGATGATATTTTGAGATGAGAATTCTCATTTTTTCACCAACTATTAACGGATTCAGGAATACTTAGCTGTTTCGCATCTGTACAAAATCCATCTTGTACCTTTTTCTTTCAGAACGACAAAATGATTATAGACATGGCAAAGGAATTGGCTGAATACAATGTTGCATGCATACCACTATGGCCTGGCTTTGTAAGAACAGAAAGTATCATTAATTTCCTGGAAAATAACAAAGATAAAGCTGATGCGGTATGTTGCTATAGTGTTGAATTACAAACCCACTCACATTGCCACTATACGTCAGTTGCACAAGAATAGAAATAGATATAATAACTAATAACAGTAATATAACAAGTAATAAATAAACTCAATATCCAGTTATAATACGTAATACAATCACTTATTTGTGTACCTTTAGGCAGGCTTTGGCCATCTCGTCTCTGAATCTGAGGATCCAACATTTACAGGAAAAGCAGTCGTTGCCATGACAAAAGGTGCGTCAAGTCTACACTCAGTTTTGCATCGGCATTAAAGGAAGTCCCAGAAAGAAACTGGAATGCTATTGATTAAGGAACCATTTTTGGTTCACCTAGGAGATGGTATTGCAAGTATGTTTGTAGACTGCTACCTTTGAATCTCCTAGGAGATGGTATTAAGTTGATATTGCAAGTATTTTTGCAGACTAGTATCTTTGGTTCACCTAGGAGATGGTATTGTAATTATGTTTGTAGACTGCTACCTTTGGTTCACCTAGGAGATGGTA
>JANTCA010043846.1:0-12580 GCA_024741275.1 Chironex yamaguchii
GTTGTGCGGAACAATGTTAGCCTCACTTCCGAATCATGCCTCGCAATGACCATCGAATGTGAAAGGGGTCTATTGTTCATACTTTCCTAAAATGTTCAGAAAAAACTTTTTGCTGAATTTGAAACTTTGTATGCCCAACTAAGTAAACATAAAGCATCGTCTGAAGAAGAACTAAGTTTATTACAAGCCTGATTAGGTCATTTGGCACATGCTTATTGTGGCACTCCAATATACCTCTCGGATTTTTATACGTACAGAGAACATTTTCAGACAATAAAATCCTTAAAATGTAATAAAGACATCCTTATCACAGAACATGATAAAGGATCTGGGGTCGTTATTCTTAACAAAAACGATAATGTTATTAAGATGTTTGAAATATCAGATGACCAGGAAAAATTTGAGAATTTGGGCAAAACTTGAAGCTAAATTACAACGTAGGTCATTGCAGATTTTAAACAAAATCAGTTAAGTCATGAAAGTTATGACCAGATTCACCCCACAGGTCAATGTCCACGACCATATGGTTTACCTAACACACATAAGAACAACACTCCAAATAGGCCTATTTTATCTATGATTGGATCTGCTTGTAGCCCTTTAGACACAGTATTGCAAATTTATAGAAAATACTGTATCAAAGATCCTTTTACTCTTTGTAAATTTCTTCAAAATCTCAAAATTGATTCCCATTAAACGATTGTGTTCTTTTGACATAACTAGCCTATTTACTTCTGCCGCCTATCAAACGATAAAAATGTGCCAATGCTTTGTACAGTGGAAAGGTTGACCTTCCTTGAATTAAATCTTTCTCACAGCCCCAAGGTGATCTTTCTTGAATTAAAGGAATATGTCACTATACCTGTTGAATTCAGTTTCAACAATAGTGTATCGACAAAAGGACGTAGTGGCAAAGACTAGTCCCTTGGGTGAAACTTTGGCAAATATTTTTGTCGGCCTTCACGAGAAGTGAAATCTAAAAGAAAACAACCAAAAATGTTCATCTACTTTCGCTATGTTGATGACACTTTTGACTACAACTGTTGACCATCTTTAAACAGAATTGGGCTGTGACAGCGTTTTCCAAAAACCTGACCAATTACATCCATCACTCCAATTTTAAGTAGAAGAGAAACAAGATGATTCGTCACCTTTTCTTGACGTTTTGGTAGGGAAAACTATTAACAACAGTCCAGAGAAAGTTATCTTTCCTGACCAGTACATTTTTTGGGATTCTTTTTGTCCAAAAAAAGAGGAAAATCAAAATCATCAGAACACCTGTCCATACCGCACTCTGTACTTCTTCAAAATCTAAATTAAATTCGAAACTGGCAAAAACAAATTCTATTCAGATAAATTCTATGAATCGGTTGTCCAGAGGATGTTGTTTCTAAAAATGTTTCAAGAAAGACCACTGATTTTTCAGCCGAAAAAAAATTGGGCCTCAAAAATGTCCCGTATACTTAAAACGTCCTTGGATATCCATACAGAGATTCAAAAAACCTGTAGTGAAATATTTCTCTGCTTCTTCTTCTTTGTTCCCATCCTCATGGTTGAGGGTCGGGTGTTATGGATTGGTGCATCAGATTTCGCCAACTCTTCCTCTCTCTTCGTGCGGTAGTTATACACGTGGCTAAGGTCTCCTTCGTCCATTCCTTGATGTCATCCACCTACCTTCTTTTCTGCCGTCCTCTTGACCGTCTTCAATGCATCCTGCCTTCCAACATGTGAGTACACAAGTTTTCCGCTCTTTTGACGTGCCCAACAGATTGCAATTTATGCTTCTTTATTATAGCAAGGATCGTTCTCTGTGTTCCCAATTCATTTAGGACTGACTCGTTTGTACCTATACGAATTTTGATTTCTTGACTGTCATCCGCCGTGCGATCCAAGGTGGCACCAAGGTATTTGAAATGATCTACCCCTAAAAATGTTTCTCTGCTGTCAATCCCCAAATTGTTTTCACGCCTAGAAAGAACTTGCCAACTATTCATAAGGATTGTGTACCTAACACACACACAAAAGTTTAGTAGTATATGAAATTTTATGCCAACGTCAGGCTCTGTATGTAGGTCGCACCTCTCAAAGATTGGGTGACAGGATCAAACATGTTCCTGCCAAGGTACGCTAAGCACCAATTCCTTCTAGAGAATAGCCAACTCGCGCATGCAAAGCGAAAATGGCTGCCAGAACATGAGATTCTGCCATAGGCCAACATTTACTAGAAAATTCAGAATGCGCCAAAATGAATAAGGACCAAAACGTTCACATAATTGGCATAGCTAGATCGTCCTTTCATCTAGTCTGTCTACATTAAAACAAGAAAACCAGTACTCTGCAGACAAAAAGAGTTCGCTTTTTCACTTGGGCTCTTCCAATAATGCTTCGTTTTTTTCAACTTTTCTTTCCTGTTTATCATTGGCTACTTTCGATCCATATTTTAAAAGTTAGAGAGATCCATATAAAAAGGTTGCCATATACCTCTACTTTCCTTTCTGACGATTCAAACTTCACAAGAATGCCAGGCGGGAAAAGCTTGTTTTTAGCGCAATGACGCAAATTTTCAAGGCGAAAATCAATATTCCTGACAAAAGTAATTATTTACGTATCTTTTCAAAAATTAAAATATTGGGAAGGACATGTTAAAGACTCAGTGTAGTGGCGCTGGGCTAGTGTATAACAAACAAAATATAAAATTTCTTTTAAGTAAAATGGACACCTGTAAACCTTTATGTCCCAACACCAATCATATAAATTCGTCAGAAATAGTATAGAACAACGTAACTGATCACATAGATTCGTAAGATTACAGTAACGGACAACAGCAGAATTTGAAAAGCTTTATAGGTGTCTGTTTTACGCAAAACAATTTTTAATTTGTACCATTAGGAAAGTTTTAAAAATACAAAATTGTAACTTAACCACGCCTTTTGGAGAAGGACTTTACAAGCCATAATAATAAGACAGTACTTGTTATACTACGATTCTTACGTACAGCTGTAATACTTAAAACTTGTATATGAAGACAATTTACTTACTTTGTTTGTTAAGTAACTTGGCCATTCTTAGTTTTAACTTTTCTTGCGGTGTCAATTTAGTCTTAAAATAGAAGTGACAAAAAGACAACGGGAATAAGGAGGATAACTATACCGGGTCGAAACACTGAAAGATTTTTTATTTTTTATAAGTTCCAAATTTAATATAAGTTAATATCTACTAATTTAACATGCTACACTCTTTCAATCAATACCAGTAGCAATAAACGGGAGACGTTTAAGACCATTAAGTCACCCGATTAAGTGGTTGTTGTTCCAGCAAACAGGATTTCTTGAAGTTATTCATTTTGTAAATAAAATTTGCTCGCACGGGCATGACATATTATGGGTAGAACGTCCCCTTGCCCGTTATGTCTGCCATTGGAAGCTGCATTCAGCAGAAGTCTCAGTGGTTAAATGGAACTGATGCCAGATAAGGAAATGATACACGATAATCCACTTTTAAACTCACTAGAACTTTAATGTGTACACTTACCTTATCCACTTGATTTCCACCTCCAGTCTTTAACTTATCCGTTCTTGAAAAAGCAAAAATTAGCATATCATGCTCCTTAAAACTGGCTTAAGATGTCGTCCGGTCATATTAAGTACCTTTAAGAAACTCTCTCTTTAAGAAGTTTTTGGGTTTTTGGTTAGCCTTAAAATACTGCAATTTTAAAAATTTGTTCAGTTCAGATGTTCTTCTAAAATGCAGCCCTGGGTATAAATCCTCAGGAAGAAAGTACCCGGCGAGCTTGTACAAGAAAAGTACGAGAAGGTAGTTTAGCCAATAGTCATTATCATGTGAATTTCAATGTGCGAAGTAAATTCCTCCATGACAAGACATGCATATAAAGCCATCCTTATCGTCACAAGACAACTTGAAGTTGACAATCTTACGACACAAGTCTCCGTCAATGGCAAAAATGTTGTCTAGCCAATGTATTCCTGCCAAAATCAGAAGCGTACACAACATAAGAGAGACGGGTCCCTACTTTTCCCGAACAATTTTCCTGATAAACATTAGCTTGAAATTTACAAATGACAGGTGTATACGTTCAAGATCAAGCCGCACGTGGGGGAAAACGGTAAAAAGTAGTATCAAAACAAAACGAGCAGCAGAAAAAGATGAAACCAAGAAGTATGTCCATCAATAAAAGTTACAGCCTATTTAGGAGCTTACAGAATACAAAGGCCATGTTTACATTAAATTAAAAGAAATGATTTTGAAATTTCAACAATGCAACTTACGTGGTCTCCAACTTCCTAGCAACCGACTGGTTTCCACTTTGCCGATATGATGACTGTCGTGGAGAAGATGACCTCGAGCGAGATCTATTTCTAGAGCGTGATCTTGATCTCCGGCTCGAGTGTCGTCCCCTTCCATGATGTAAATGCCTTTCACGGCCACTTCTGTCACCCGACCGGGTTCGTGACCGTGACCGTGACCTATAATGACGAGACCTATGTCGAGATCGTGACCTTGACCTCGAGCGTGACCTTGACCTCGATCTAGACCGCGATTTGTGACGATGCCGTCTGGCGTGTGAAGAGGTCTCTTTGTCTCGAGACCTGTGCCTTCTGGAGTCCCTTGCATCATCTCTGTCATCAGATTTTCTACGATCCTGATCGTTTTTTCGATGCCCCGAACTTTTGTCAGCTCCGTGTTTTCTGAAACCCTCAGATACCTTATGCTTACCTGACTCATCACTGTATATGATGGTTAAAATAAAATGAAAGGAATCAAGTCAGTTATTGGGTCAAAAGACAATGATTCCAGACACAATACAAACACACGACATGACAAAAAGTCGATTATGTTTAACAGATGACGATTACAAATTCACCAGCAAAAAACCCAAAAATAATCAGTTCATGTTTATGATGATAAAATTGAATGTTAAAGATCCATAAGATTACGTATTACGTAAGGCAATTAAGCAATCAAACATTGATTTACGTTCAAAGAAATGTGAAAACATATCCAATTTATCAGTAAGCAAAATACATACCATAAGAGAACCGTTTACGTCAGAGTATCGCATGATGGCGTGATGTAAAATACATCAAACAAGCAGCAAGCAAGTAGGGGAAAAGAAACAGAAAGTACTTAATTAGAAAATTGTTCAACTAAAAACAAAAGTTAATAAAAACAAGTACAGTAAACAAGGATCAGTTAAAGTTATGTTAAACAAATAAACAGGACCTACAAGTAAACGGGTAGCTTTTTAACCCTCGATTCCATAGTACTTGTAAGATTAAAAACTACAAATTATTACTTTGAAACGCGGCCGAAGAGAGCTCTTTCATACATCCAATAAGAGCGCCCCCTCTTCCTCAATCTTTCTGACAAGTAGTTAACAAGTAGTTTAGCACAGACATTAGACTTTGGCATTGCGATATAAAAGAGCAGATCAAACTAAATAAAAACTGTCTGGGACAACGCTTAATGAAACTAGATATATTACCCCTTAAATTTTTCATTGTCAACGTTGCTGAAATTATGCTATTGGCAAAGTCTGACTTCATCTTCAAACAGTATTGTATGTTTTTGCGCCTTTCAGAAATCATCTATCATCATATACAATTCATTAATTCAACAACATAATAGCACTTGGCGGAAGTTAGAAGCCGATGAGAGACAAAAGCTTTGTACTTGTTGTAAACCTATTGAACGAATTGTAACATGCCAATATCAAAGGCCCAAGAATATTTTGTACTACGAGATCAGTTACTGGAAACACTCCATGCCGTATAATTGATTAGATCAACCAGTAATATGTCGGGGATACGAATAGTTACGGACATAAACACCATGCAATAAACTGGACGGCGTAAGAACATAATCTATAAATTGCTTGGTTCAAGCAGTTTAAGTAAGTGAAACAACGCTTTCCATTAGGTTCCTCGTGGATTGACGTCTACCTTTAGGCATCATTTGTAAACATTTATAACTATCAACTACTAATAAAATGTAAGGCTAAAACAATACATGTAAATGTGACCAGAAAGCATATTCAAAATTAGATCATTTAGTATATCATTACTATTCCTAGGTTTCAATAAAAAGATAATCGCACAGACTTCACTATTATACTTCCTTATCATTTCTTAACCACGCTTCAATTTCAAGGTTTCGTACAGTGCCATGTATTGTTTTGATTGACTGCTAGCACCACTCTGGTCTATGTACTGGTTATTGCAAAACGTGCGAAATGAGACCAGAAAATTTTGAAGTTGGGCAACGGAGAGGGCGAAGGAGTATAAGGTTTGAGATATCTTAGACGTCCTATTCTTGTAGACAGGGTTAGTTGTACGGTACAACCTATTCCCTTCACATAGGAATGGTTTTGATTATCTTATATTTGTTATGAGATAAACGTGTGAAACAAGGCTAGTTAGCTAATGTTATGTAGCTGATTTTCGTGTGTCTAAACCTGAACATAGATCAACATGACCAAGCTGAATTGTTCTTTAATTCAACTGATGTTTTTACTTCACTTGCTGTCTACCTTTGAAGGTTGACGTGTTTGTAACGTATCCAACATATCCAAGCGAGTCTGAAAAAAAATTTACCCCTCTCGTGCAAGCATTGCATCCAGTGTTTCATAGGAGGATACTTATGATCAGTGGCGTAACGGACTAAAGTTACCTTTAGTTCAAAAACTAAGGGCCCCCGACCCTAAGTGGCTCCGAAGGGCCCCCCGAGAAAAAATTTTTCTTTGTTATCTCTCTTTAAAACTGGTATTCTGGATGTGATAAATGAGTTAATGGGCCCCAAGCTGAAAAATCCCTAAGGGCCCCGGCTGCTTCCGTTACGCCACTGCTTATGATGCGAATGATCAACAAGCACCGATTTTGCACATCACACTAAAAGATAGCACATTTCCTGATATTAATGATGATTAGTATGCAATTTAGCACTTTCTATTGCTTAATGACGACTAATTAGGAGGGCACTAGCAGACTTTTGACTTGCCTCTTTTTTGTCAGAGGCCACATTTGTTGGTGGTTTGTGTTGCGGGGGCTAGGGGTATCCGAAGTTAAAATGTCGAATCGGGATGCTTAAATCAATACAAAGCACAACCAGTGGTAGTGGGGTCGAAATTTTTCTAACTTCTCTCATTTTCATCAATGTAAACTTCAAAAATAGTTCGACAAAAGTTCCGAAACCAAATGGAAAGCGTTAGGTCCCTTGTTCTTACATTAATCGACCCCAGTATTCATAGCTGGTATCAATTAACGCATATGCCTCCACTTTACGGTTCAATAAAAAGAAAGCCTGCTAGTCACAAAGACAATTCCTTTCCAAACAATACAGGAAACATTGCCACAGTTTAAAGCCTTACGGCGGGCAACGTTTGCAAACAGGATTCTGTATCAATTAACACAAACGACAGAACTTGACACAGGTGTTGCTCTGAAAGCAGAATGCTTTCTAACTTTCTGTCGTCTCTTAAACTCCAACTTTAGATTGAGAAGTATGAAGTAAAAAAATGAATCAAAAAATACAGACCATGGTTGTTGAGTACTCTGCTTAGCTGGCAAAGGACCGTCTGCCACAAACTCGGTAATGAATTCTATCTTCCCTTGATCAACAGGTGATACATCCCTGGAAGATGACGACGAGCCACTATACTGCCTTCTTGGTGGGCTGGTGAGGAGGGAAAACAGACATTTTAGATACAATAATAAAATAAGCCAACGGAAAACCATTTGTGGAAGAAAAGAGAATCAAAATCAAGACAGAAGCAAACGCGCAATTTACCAGCAAAGGTTCAAACTGTGGGAGTTCGCTTGCATTTAGAAAATTTCATTCTTTTAGTGATCTACATCCTTTGCTATTAGTTTATAATTAGCACATGCGTATTTGTTTTTATGACAACATAAGTTGCTGGACTGTTAAACAGGTAAAGCAATGAACTAGAATTTGGGATACCAGCCGCTCGAAATATCAGTTGTCGATAACTCAAGCATAGCTTTAGTTTACAATTGATTTCGGTATACACGTCTTTGCATACTTTTCTGTTTCAGAAGAGTAAAGTATACTATGTACGGGCATAAGCAACAACATTCGAAAAATACACGGCAGTTAACAAGACTTTGCTCAACATTTTTGGCCATGATCAATTATACCTGCAACGATAACGGCAACAACCTTCCACATACTTGCTGTAGATTACAGTACATAGCGAACTGTAAACGTCAAGTCAAATAACAACTAAAATCGATAAGTATAGTCTTACCTGTAAGGATCATACGAAGGACTCTCCCTCATTGCATAACTATAACATGAAAAAACAATAAATTAGTATTTAATATGTCTGTGGACTCACTAAAACTTTGCGATTCGTGTAAACATTTTAAATTCGTTCGACAAAAACCAAAAATGCAATCGTTTCATTTTCTATCGAATTTATAGCTATGTAGGGTGGCAAGGTCTTAGTCAAGAAGTTATCTCTAAACAACGGAGTTACAGGAAAGTGTGTTACTGACTCCGACACGGCATGAGAGAGCAACAATAGTACTATCAATTATATTAAAACCATTTCATCTTGCAGTACAAAGTGGACTATCTCTTAATTATGGTTTAACTTTAGGACCACCAAATTGCTGTGACGCCTCCATTTTGCAAGTTTTCTAACTTTATAGTAATATCAAAAGTGCCTAGCTGTTGTCCTCGCAGCTCATCAACAACGACGAGCATCAAATTTAATAAATGTGATTTCATAGTCGTAGCTTAAACGCGCTGTTCTATGGTTCTGATAAATAACAATCCAAATTAAAGATAAAACTTGAAACGAGATAAAGAGTATTATAACAAGTTACTCATAACACGACTTTTTTCTTCCAACATAAAAAGATACATTTTAACAACAATGCCGAAAATACAGTCTAAAAATGATCCATACAGATAACGGAGATGCAAAACGCGCACGTGCTTTGGTACGTGTTGACCACTTAACAATGGAGTTATAGCTTAGCTACTAAAAACGAGCGATAACGCAACGATGAGGTTGGTTGTAGTCTTCTTTGCTCCCTGGTTTAGCAGCAACATCTTCACCGCCGCTAGGCTATGCGTCTTGAGGCCTCGAGGGTATCTGTCTCCTTCCGTGGAGCTTAACTTCATTGCCTGCAAACATGAACCAGCGCCTTCCTACAAACACCTGACTTCTTCCAAGGGAACGAAAGTTACAGTTAGGTTACAAGTTACGTGTATCCACGAATCACTCAAGTAGCCGCCCCGTGAAACCCCCTCCGCTCGCACACTCTTCATTCAAGGGATCATTTGCATCTTGCAGACGAACAAAATCCAGCGTAAACAACCGTGAATGAGTACTGAGTGGAGAACGGTTGACCAGAATTCGGAGGGGATATTTTAGTCGAAGACCAATCAAATGGTGGACACTCTGGATATCTTATTGGAATGGGTTTATGTTTCTGCCAATACTTACTCAATATTTACTACATTCGCTAAATAGCAATTACTAATAGTAAAGATATGCAATGAGCTTCACAGGTTTTGTAGGTCGCCAACAGTACCTAGTAGTCTCTGGCTTGCGGTGGCTCCAATGCAGAGTGACCTCGTCATTACATCGTCATCCCTAACAAACTATAACTGATCTATCATATCGCGTCGAAATTTGATTTATAGTAATCGAGACATAAACTGAACATCCCTGCCAATCATATACAACATCTAAGGGAACAACTACAACGCTAAATTCACTAAGGATTGTCAACAAACACTTTCTGCATTTTGTAACAACAGGCAGTTGCAGAAAGTACCTTTATCCACAGGAACACCCGAGTGAAAGTCAAATTGGAAAAAAATGAATCAGACAGAGTCCAATGTGTTACATCTTACAAAAAGGTGTCGCTTCATTAAATAAAGACACTAGAATCCGAAGCCTTTTGTTGTCATATTACATTTCCGGAATCAATCGTGTAGACACATTTCAGTCATATACCATCAGGTAAGGATAATTACCTTGGCGGAGATGTTTCCCTGCGGGCCTTTTGTCTCTCTCGTAATGTTTGACGAGCTCGTTTACCGCGTCTACCCTGCGTGCAAAATTACGTCATATTCACTACAAAGGATGCAGAATTAACTCAAAAGAATAGAATATAATATAATACGATACAATATAATATAATATACAATATATATTACATAATATACTACAATATAATACAATACAATATAACATAACGTAACGTAACAAAGCAAAGCAAAGCATAGCACAGCAGAATATCACATAACATAACATATCGTATCGTATCGTACTTGTCATTTTTACTTTCTAGAGCATCTGCTGTGCTAGGGAAAATGAAATACACTCGTTGTTGCTGTTGTCATTGCAACTATTGTTATAGCAGCATTTGCTGTTGTTACACTTGTCATTGTTGTTATAGCAGCATTTGCTGTTGATGCAGCTGTTAGTACCTTAAATTCTCACAATCTTGTCTAGTGGGGCATGGACAGTGGCATGTGTTAAGACTATTAAAAATGGTACTTGCAATGCTGTTATGTTTAGAAAATTTGACAGCATTGCCCCCAAACAGCCCTGACCCAAGAATAAGGAAATTGTTCCATAAGACAAATAAATCCTGTACTGCAACTAAAATAAAAGACCAAATTGTAGAGGACAATTAAACACGTTTGAATGATAGCATTTGTTCTAAGGAAAGTAGGATGCATCCTCCCTCCCTACCGAGCAAATGTTGCTTTGACATTTTAAATCATAAAAATTAGTATCATGATGGCATCGTTTGCAACATGTTGGGAAACATACAGCATTCTATAGATTGTCTTAACTGCATTCGTAGAATTAGTGGTACTAACTCAGTAAACATACTGATAGTTTTGAGCGTTCATTTTCCTCCTCTTCAAGCTGTTTGGCAAATTCTATCTCTTTTTTCTCCATCATAAGTTGCCTACATAAGACGAGAAATGAATTGGATACAAAACATACTTAAATTCAACCAAAATGGAACTACATAACCTTTCATAACAATTTTTTCCTCAACTGCCAAAGTATTGTTCGATGGATACATTGTAGCCATATAACCGATAAAAATGATGTTACCCCCACCTTATGTATTGATGTTTGTCAAGAAGTGCCGGTTTAGTTGAGCTGTTTATCCCAGCAAAGATAGTAATTAATCTGTAGTCCAAAACCTGCTTAGGTTGTCAGATATACATCGATTTATGACATGCCTTCAAATTACGTAAAAAATATGATTTTTGCTGTACAATGACAACAACTCACACATCAGCCTCTTTGATTCCAGAAATTCAAAGCGTGAGACAAAATGGTCTAAGAAATAAGATGCACACTTGCGCTTAAGGCCGACGGAGCAGGGTGTCAAGTATCCGCTGTGGCCTGTGCCCCTATGATCTGCCACCAGTGCCCCTGGTCCGCTGCCAGATTCGAGATGATCTTGACAGAGTTATTGGTCCATGCAAACCCACCATAGGCATTTGGCAGCATTTCCTGACGCATCGCCGTTCTGGGGGCTTCGCATTTTGCCCGATTGGGTGGCACAGACCCTTAAGGTCCATTCTGTTCACATGGCCCAGCCAACACAATCAGTGTTAGCAAATCATAGCTTCTATAGTTGCGTAGTAAATAAGATACCTCTTAAATGAACTGCTGTGTCACTTTGATGAACAGATGATTTAATGGACAATTGGATGGGCACAATAAACACATTAATTCCTAAAGGAGGGAATGAATAACCAAATGATTCACGACAAACATAATACACAAGTAAGCAAACAAACAAATAATCCCCCAAAGATACTCACTGACAGTACATATTTGAAGCTATCCCAAACTGTGTGGCTAATCCATCAAGATATTCTTTCTGTTAAAATAACAAAGAGAGCTACACATTTTTAAACGGTGCGTAAGGGCAGATTGAGAAAATTATCCATACAGATCTAGAGACTTGTAGAAACAAGTTGTTCCCATACCCATCCCTGTCTCTTCCACTCCTTCCATTCCCAAATATTCTTGCAAGCAATTAAATAACTCTTCCTTTTATTTTAAAATGTCATGTTCCATAGTGATATTATCCTGTTCTGTTTACTCTCTCCTTCCATCATAAGGTCCTTCTCCTTATGTACTCTAACTTAAAGCATACTTACCCACCTGCAGTATGTGCAATATCAAGACACCTACGTTTCAAAGCTTCTTATGCAACAACTTTGCATTCGAAGTGACGAATTTCTTTCGGTAAAATAGCAACCACCATCGCAAATTTAAACTTCCAACTTATCAGTGAATAAAGACCATGGCATTTTGCTTACTTAAACCAAGCAAAAACTTACCTGCTCCTTCGTTAACTCAGCTACATCAACAGATATATCTGGCAAAGAAAGCAGAACATTATAATGTGACATGTTACATGAGATATGACAGATTCAACTATTGTTCAAGTACATCTATCTATCTGTCTGTCTGTCTGTCTGTCTTTCTGTCTGTCTGTCTGTCTATCTGTCTATCTATCTATCTATCTATCTATCTATCTATCTATCT
>JANTCA010043857.1:0-40751 GCA_024741275.1 Chironex yamaguchii
CTTCATGGTCATCAACATCTTCATGGTCATCAACATCTTCATGGTCATCAACATCAGCAGCAGCAGCAGCATCATTATCAACAACAACAACAACATCTTCATAGTCATCATTAGCAGCAACATCATCATCAACAACAACATCATCAAAATCATCATCATCACCACCACCATCATCACCACCACCATCATCATCAACAACAACATCTTCATGCTCATCATCATAAAGATCTTCATGGTCATCATCATCAACATCTTCATGGTCATCAACATCAGCAGCAGCAACATCATCATCACCATCATCCTCAAAAGTATTGTTGAACGGAATCTCTGTCACACAAACAACACAAAGATCTAATAATTGTTGCATATTTTATCAAAATAAGTTAATTAGTCAAAAATAACCTGTTCCATTTAGAAATTTACTACTTGTACTATTGTACAGATTTTCAGTGTTTTTAGTGCACCACAATATACTCTTAACTATGAAAATGTACTTGTGAATGCAAAAAGTTCAAACAAAGTGTACACTTGCAACGTAAAAATTTATTGATCCATCCCAAATTCACAGTACACATTATAGTTAAACAATATAACCACCATTTCTTGTCACATAGATAACATTAAAACAAATGATGTACAAAAGTGTAATTCCATCTTTTGAGCAAGAACCTAAGGAAGAGAGATTGCAGGGTATGGAGGAAGTTACAAATTTGTTTTAATTTAAGGAGAAAGACAAGATTTAAAAAAACTACATTACATAAATAGACACTACATGCTTAGCAATAAATGCAAATCTGGAAATGGAAAAAGAATGGAATAGGGGACGGTTGCTAAGCATCCATGCAGTACTCTGATAAGGATCCTGAAAATGGAGTTCACTCCATGGATACAACTGACTTGTGAGTAAATAGTTACTGGCAAACAGCTACTTGAAACTGAATTAAGAGAAGATTTTACTTATACACATCTAGCTCTACTGTAACAGAGCTAATGCATATGCCACTTGATGTTTCGGACTATGCGTTTTAAAGAATGCCTTGTGTTTTCATTAGGAGCTTTCAATTTTAAGTAGTTCACTCACAAAAGAGATGTATAAGAGAGAGAGAGAGAGAGAGGTGCATGAGAAAGGTGTATGCTTGTAAGGGGGAACAATACCTTCCAAAGGCCAAGTTGTTACAGACATATTCCTACAACTGAAACCCTTAAGCCTTCACTGAAAGTAAAGAGAAGCAAATAATGCCTTGGAAAGTGTCCATTTTCATACAAGTCATTGTCATGTGTAGATGAGTTTGACATCAAGCATACAAAACTTTGCTCTGCAAGTTGGACAAGGGGCTGAACCTCCCATCCATGTTTCTGGATGACCTTGATCCTGTCGACTTGCATACCATTTTCCCATACATTCAAGGCACCACATGGGTCTACAGTAACATTGCATACACTGTCCTTCAGACCCTGCTCTGCAGCTCTTTGCAAGCTTAATATTGGATTGCTTTTGCATGCATCCAATACATGGCTCAAGGTCCTACAACAAATTCCAAAAGGATACCACAGGATTAACATTTCAAGCATTAAAAATGATACAAAATCCATAACATTATGTGGAATTTCCAAAATACCTCTTCTTTGATAACAATATGATTGAATTGCATACCAAATGTCACAAAGAGGCAAAATTAGTAACACAGAATCAACAGGACAGTCACAGCTTGCTATACATATGTTTAGCAGTGAAAAGTCATTTACAAAATTTCATTTAAATACCTGTAGGCATGGAAAATGAGTAATTTTCTTTTGCATGACTTTCTGTTTAATACCAGGGATAAAATTGCTATTACCATTTACCAAAATATGTACCGTAAACCCTTGAATAAATGCCTCCTGAAAATAACGGCCCCCTTCAAATAAGTGTTCACCGCCTCCAACGAAGAAATGGGCACCTATTCAAGTTTTCTTGTAGTAATTATTCTTACTTTCATTTTCGTTTTTTTTCATGTTTCATATGAAGGAAACTTTGACAACATACCCTCAAATATATCTATGTTGAATCATATTATTTTTCTTAGAGGTCCTCAAAAGAAATTATGGCAAATATTTTGTCATTCATCGTTGCTGTGTACTTGGCTGGAAACACCAGATCACTTTCTCGTTTTCTTTCACTGACAGCTTCTGCTTTCAAATATTAATTTTGTTTCTCACCAGTTGTTAGAAATTGATATAAAATGGGCATATGGCCTACTAAAACAACTTCACCATCTGCAGGTGTATAAACACCCAGTGCATATTTGTCCTGTGTCATCTTTTGGGTCAGGTGTGATGAGAGTGAAAAGGGAATAAAAAGACTCAAACTTCAAGGAAGCACATTTGAGGCTTTACCCAACAAAACTAAAACTCATGCTAGTTTGACATAAACAAGTTGGTGTCTACAAATAAAATATGCACTGACACACATGGGGGCACACCTATACAAATTAACACAAAGACAAGCAAAACTGATTATAATTTTCATACTTGTCCATTACTATCCCATCATCAGGTCTGCAATTAAGTTATTGTGCTATGACTGGTGTCCAACTATCTTTATAAATATGATACACAAACAGGTCCTGTGAATTGTAAAGCATTTCATAGTTTAGAGAAACTTCTCTGGATCATGTCATTGCATCATCAAGGCAGCCAGAGAAAGTATATAAGTGCCCCACTTGAATAAGTGCCCCTCTTTCAGGCTCAAAAATTAAATAAGTACTGGTGCTTATTTGAGGATTTATGGTATTAGGTCCAGGGTCCCTTATGAAAATAAAAGCATTATCCTGCCTAATCATCATCATGTTGAGTACGATAATAATGATTACAATGATCTGGTGATCAAAGGAATCTTTCCACACTTCAGCAATTTGGAAAGTTGAAAACTGCTACCTGTACTAACAAAGGTATGTGTCATGCATTTTTTAAGACCTAAAGACAATTATATTGATTATCAGATTTCAATTTTTTACTCCTAATTCTTACAGAAAGATGGCTCTGGATACCATAGATGGCTGATACTGCAGGATGGATAGATAAAAACAAATCAAACATACCTCTGGATTTCCATTATAGTGACATCTTCCATTGAGTTCAGTCTGTGCTCTGAATGCTTCAAGAAATCGTTCACTTAGTGATTGGCGAATGACAACATTTCTTGCATTCCTTAATGGAGCTTGAAGTTTATCTTTTAGATCATTATACTCCAATGAATTCAGTCTGATGCAGAAAGGTTTCACCTTTGGATTAATACTATACACTTTAATTGACACAAACTGTGTAGGTTGCTGAGTCTCGTGAGATAAGTCATACTCCTCACTGTTATTAACAGATAGATGAGTATCTGTCTGCTGAGCAACGTTAACACAGTAAATGCAACAGTTTAAGATCCAGGAATCAGTTACATACAAAGAATTAGTAATACTAACTGATGAAAACTTATTCACTCTCCTAAATTCCAGATTAATTTGTGCTGCCACTGCTCGCCATGGTGATCCATGTGCAGCCACAAGCTTGACAAGGGGATGATATTCCCAATTTCTCCAAGTCCATAATCTGGTGATAAGTATTCCAATCAAGGCAAGTATTACACTGAATACCAGAAGGATTAGCCCAAGCGGCCGTCTATAATCAAAGACCATGATGTTAGGTGCTACAAAAATGAGGCCAATGCAATACCCTAAAAGGAAATAATCAAACATTTTACCTTAAACTTTGTATAGATATAAAAATAGAAGTGTTTTACAATATGTTTACCTTTTTAAAGATCCAAGATGTAAATATTCTCTAATCTGAATAATCAAGACATCCTTCTAAATTAATTCTGCAAAAATGTTTCAAACCTCATGTCTTTATTGCAGAATAGGTTTGACTAGGGTATTCACCTAATTTACAGTGCCAACTTTCTTGGTGGCTGGGTTTTCAACTTTTTCACTAGGTCCATAAAACTACTTTCTTCAAACATAAGTAAGTTGTAGTCATAACATCTTGGGTGTCATTGAAATGTTGTTTTTCAACCAAAACATATTTGTGTTCACAAAGTGGTTCAAGACAGAGCACAACTTCCATATACTATCATGATACCATTTATAGCTTTTCTTGACTGCTATGTTGAAAACGAAAAGAGGCTTAACATGTTTTATGTTGAGTGAATTAATGATTGAATGGAAAACTATGCAGCATAATTAGGTTTTAAGTAGCTGTAGAAAGGAAGTAAGACAAAGCTGATTGTGAACTCAGGAAAGGGAACTAGAGGATTAGGATCAGGTGAAACCTAACTATGTGTCAATAGCTTCTGAAGATGATAATTTTTAGATAAATCAAAAAATTTAAAATAGGATAGATGTGGGATGACCAACATCTCTATGCTTTGCATTCCCAAACCATATCATCATTTTACATTTCAGGATGTCAAAATCATACTTTACAAACGACACTGTGTTCTGTCTGTTGTAAATTATTACTACATAAAAATTACAATGGCCATTTTAAAGCCAAGCAAGCGGAGGAGAATTATACAAACACTACTCCATTGGGGCAGACAAAGCTCAAAGCATCATATTTTAGTGTCCAAACTAGAAAAAAAGTGTCGACAAGAACACATCAGATGATGAGGTAGAAGCTTCCACCAAAACACAAAGAATATCCCTTGAGAAACTTGAAGGATGTGAATCAATGGATCTTGCTTTAGAGGGTGACATAATTGAGTCTGATCAGTTAGAGATGAAGCAAAACAGTGATGAGAGCAAACACAATACCATTTTGGATAAGTTATCAGGCATTCCTAAATTAACTGAAATCGATGTATTGTAAAAACTAGGAGAAATACAGAATCAGCCAATGATTGAAAACAGGATGTCCCAGGCAGAGAATATAGCTCAACTGGCACATGGAAACTCAACCTATGAGACAGCAGAAGATATTAGGAATCTTAAGGAATCAGGTCACTGAAAGAACTTATCGAATTTGGATTCATATATGAAAGTGATTCATCAGAGCTGAGGTGTATGATTTCTCAAGACACCAATAATTTTTTGAACTTGAATTTAATCCTTATGCTAGTCCGGTTGGACAACAGTCGGATGCCCCTGAACAAATGTACAGTGCCACTGTGCACGATCCCCAGTGATGTCGCAGATGATGGTTGTAGGGTCCCGAGCCCAATGAGCACCGTAGGCCTGCTTCAAATCCGGACTTAGGTCAGACAGGATCTGCTTATCCCATGTCTTCTTTGGTGCATTCCTGGTACACTTACAGGTACTGGGTACTGGTTCTTTCCATATTCTTTTGCAGAGTTTGTCTTCATTCATTCTGGCAATGTGTCCCAACCAGCACATTCTGTTGCGCCGAATGATTACTTCTACTTTGGGTTGGTCTCGACATCGTTGCCTCAGGTGGATGTCAGAGATTCGGTCCCTCAGGCTGTATCCACATATTGTTCTTAGGCAGTACATATGGAATACTTCTAGCTGGCTAATGTCACTATTCAAGGGGCACCAAGATTCTGATCTGTAGACCAGAATCAGAATTATGACAGCATTAAAGACCTTCATCTTTGTCGAAATAGATATATCCAATCGTCGCCAGAGCCTTCGAGACATACTGCCGAATGCCCTTGAAGCTTTCACTATCCGACAGGTGATGTCCTCCGTTGGTGCGACTTTGCTGTTCATCAAAGTAGATCCCAAATATGTAAAACGGTTGACATTCCCCAGAATCTCCCCCTCCACTTTTAATTCTGGTGGCTGGACACAGAAACTCAGCATTTTAGATTTGGCCGGCTTTATTCTTAGGCCCAGCCTCGAAGCATTTAGTGAGATTTGATTTAGCAGGTTTTTGGCTGTTTGTTCGTCAGCAGCGAGTATTGCAATATCGTCAGCATATTCCAGGTCAGCAATGTATAGGGTGTCGGAAGCAAGAACTCCATCAGCTTCTTGGATCGATTTCGACATGACCCAGTCCAACACCAGACTGAAGAGCATTGGAGACATGATGCACCCCTACCGGACTCCGGTGCCTATGCTGAAGGGATCGGAGAGATGCTCACCGACTCGCACAATGGACTTTGCTCCTCTGTACATGTCTTTGAGGATGTCGATAAAGACTTCAGGGATTCCACACTTGTGTAGCACTTTCCACATTGACTCTCCGTGGACGCTGTCAAACGCACATGCAAAATCGATGAATACGGAGATAGTAGGTTGTCCATGGCATAGTCTCTGTTCAAAGCACTGATGCAGAATGAAGATCTGGTCAGCGCAGCCTCATCCTGATCGAAAGCCTGCTTGTTGCTCTCGGAGAGATGCTTCATATTGGCTACTTTGTCTTGATCTTATAATTTTTGTCAACACTTTGCCAGCGATGGATAGTAAACTGCCTCGGTAGTTAGCACAGTCTGACTTGGACCCCTTTTCTAAGACTGGGATGATGATCAAATCTTTGAAATCCTGAGGGACACGTCTTGTTTCCCATACGCTAACAAACACTTTGCAGAGCTTGTTGGCAATCTCATCATCGATCACTTTCAGTTCTTCAGCAGCAATTTCGCATGGTCCACTGGCTCTATTACGCTTTAGGCTTTGAATGGCAGAACGGATTTCAGCCTCAGATGGTGGTGAAACGTCAACATCAGGGTCCGCAGGTCCAGAAGGAAGATCCAGTCCTGCATCCAGACTCGGTGGGTCCGGACGGTTCAAGAGATTCTTGAAATGCTGTCTCCAGCGGTTAAGTCGATCCTTAGTTTCAGGAATCAGTTTGCCACTCACGTCGTTCACCCTGATCGGCGGTGGTTGCCTCAGTTGACTGGAAGCGAGGCAGACAAGGTGAAAAAGAGTTCGGCAGTTGCCAAAGAAGGCAGCCTTCTCCATTTCCTCAGCTTTGCTGGCCCACCACTGCTCCTCATAATGTCATAGTCATTTGTCTATTTGACGATGCAGTTAGTTTTCGTGCCGACCATTGGCTACAGATTTCTGATCCCGCAAAAGCAGCGTCTGATCTGAGATCCATGGATGTCTGTGACTCTGTTTTACGGGTAAGACTTCTGCAGCAGCGTCAGTTATGCACGTTCTAAAGGCATTCCATTTTTGGTCTAAGTTGCTGGTCTCGAGTACTGCAAAGGGATTCACCACAGCAACTCTGTACTGAATGCGGATGTTCGGGTCTTCAAGTGAGTTCAGATCCAGCCTAGCTCTTGGACGCTTTGATCTTTGACCTTCAGATGGAGCCGTAGCTTGCAGACAACCAGCTTGTGATCTGAGAGGATGTATAATCCAGGAGATAATCCAGCCATTTGACAGTTTGATGGTCGTTCGATATGAAGGTATGTCGATGGCACAGCCTGTGCCCAAAAAAGGGTGTTGCATACTACTAATTTGTTGGTAATGGCAAATGACAGCATTCGGGTTCCATTGACATTCAATGTTCCAACGCTGAATGTTCCCATGGCTCCACTCCAGAGTGATGAGTCTGTTCCAGTTTCAGCGTTTACATCACCAGCTACTGTCACCACATTGCCATTTGGAATGGAGCTGATCACATTCTGAAGGTCATGGTAGAAGGAATCTCTGTCAGGGGCACTTGAGCAATCGGTTGGGGCATACACACCGATAATGCTGAGATTCCAGAGTCCTGAGAATTCAATAACCGCAATGTGGTCAGACACGGGGGTGAAGGACATTACCGAGCATGCAAATACTGGCTTGACAGCGAATCCAACACCGTACTGACGTGAACTACCACCCGAGTAGAACAGGCGATAGTGTTGAGCAATGTCACTTGAGCGAATGTTAGCCTCACAGGAGTCGATCCAGCGGACTTCGGATATCACGCAAATATCAATATTATGGCAGAACAATTCATCGACTAGTAGTTCGCTGCACCCAGGGGTGTTCAGGGTTCGAACGTTCCATATACCCAAGTGCAATTGTCATTTTAGCATTTAAAGCTTGTTGGGCTGCTCCCCTGGGGGAGACAGCAAAAACTCGTGATTTGTTTTGGCGTAAATTCATTTCGGTTTGGGTGGCTATAGTTTTCCGTGAGGCGCCAGCTGCAAAACTGTTGTGGGTAACAGGGTCCATAAATAGTACACCATGCTGACCATTTTGGTGCAGACGCAGAGGGAGCAAAGACCAGTAAGCCGACGGATACCAAACAGACGCTTGCTGGATTTTGGAAACTCTATGCTGCTGGACGCAGGGAGAGCTCGACCAAGGGAGCCGCTGGATACCAGGCAGACGCATCTTGATCTTACCTGAGGTTTTTGGCTAACGGCTTCTTCAGGACTTATACTGGCCTGACCCCGTTTTGCGCCTTGCTACTTAGCCAGCCACCGGTGCAGAAAGGGGAAGACCCGATCATTCCCAGTGCTGTTTCTGGAATGCTCCACGGGGAGGCATCACAAGACGACTTGGGCAAGTGCGGAGTCCGAGAGCTAAGGATCGTTTCGTGGCCATGCCCAAGGACGATCGCATTCGACTGCAACCAAGGGTCTCCCTAGACGTGCTACAAGAAAGTGACAAGTCACAGGTCAAGCCGGCAAATACCCTTAAGCAAACTCAGAGAAGACAACCGATCAAGGTATTTCACATAGGAAAACAATCTGGAGTAAGATTGTGAAGATCACGAATATCGTTCAACAAAATTCATAAATTTAAAGTACTAAATGCCTTCTGACACATTCTATTACCCACAAGAAAAATGTGCAAGCCAGAGAACAAAGGAAAGCAGAAAAAAGCTTCTTCAAACAAAAATGAGAAAGCTGATATGAATTTGGGGAGGCTGTGCATGAAACTTTTTTAGAAAGGACACCTTTACACTGACTACGAAGATGATATCCTTGCGGAAAGATTACTAGGTCTTGTTCGGGAGCTGAATCATTGACAAAAGTTTTCAGCAGGATTTAGGTCTTTTGTTAGCAGGACTGTAGCTCGGAGAGTTACCACATTCATGGGCACAAGGCTTGCAAACCAGACTAGACATCTCCCAGCTCTAAACATCACTGCAGACAAAGCAACTCATAAGCATTACACCATGCAGTGTGCCCCTGTCTTGTGTTACAGCAGTACCTGGTGTTGAAAGAGGTGCTCCAAGTAATTACTTTTGGCCAGCATATATTTAAAGGTCACAAAGGTACTGAATTAGCCAAAAGTATAAAAGGATTTGCCAAAAATTAATCTCCAATCAAGTCAGATAGAGGTAGAATCATTTGATGGTCAATATTTCCACTGTTGTGTCAAAGCTCAGCAGCTCTTAAATGATCTACCACCCAAAAATGTTCTCTGGGCTTGGGATGATTTACACCAAAGTGGTCTTGTAGATACCCACCTTTGTAGAGAGCGGTTCAAATGGCTTGTGGATGACAACGATGTCTGTTCTCATCTTTTTAGATTATTCAATTAGGGTAGGAATCATGAAAAGTTGGTTGAAGCATTTGTGCTTTGGAAACTTCATCTGAAAATCTTATCAGATTTTTCCAAACAAGATTCTCAAACAGCAATCATAACGTACACATAAACATCCATCATGACCTGAAAGCCTTGCTAACATGCTTAGATGACAAAGTTGCACTGTTGTATTAAAATCCATTGGATGGGAGAGCAGAGGCAAATAATGCAAAGCAACTGTGAGGAAAATTGCTAAATATATACTTCCTGTTAAAATTAGCTGGTTGCACAGATGCTGCTGGCTAGTATTAAAAAATGTTAACATTACACAGATCAACAAACTTTTGCTGCATAAGCACTTGGAGATTTTGACAAAGAGTCCTTGATGAGAAAAGATGAGAAAATGCCATTCTGATCACAAAAAACCGCAGCAACTATGTTCACAAAAAAAACTAAGATAAGGTGTCTTCTTCCATTTTTACATGCTGACTAGGATTATCATAAAACCAAAGGTGAGATTCAAAAGATTTCTGGCGTGGACCAGAGTGTAGCCATTGCTGCAGTTCTGTAGAGCCATACACATCACATGGGAAGGCAAGCAACATTCACCCAGAACACAGGCACAGAAAAACAAGCCGACAAAAGATTGCAGATGCTGACTGCTATGTTACATTCCAGTCTAAAGGATGAAGTATTTGATTTTCAAGCAACAATCACCATAATCAATCACACTAGGACGGTTTTGAATTTGCCAGATATTGCAGCCAAGCTGAAAGGTCCAGATTGTGGACATATTAAGAATGTTGTTATCCAAGGCCCTCTGTTTGTAGATGCTATCTGTTCAATATCAGTTAGGTTGATGCATAAAATTTCAGAAGTCAAGTTAAAGAGACAGTAGAGACATTTTTAAAAAGACCTAAAAAACATACTCTCTCAAAGAACTACAAGCAACAGATCCCAGAGAGATGCTAAAACAATTTATCAATCCCAAAGTAGCTCTCTTCACCAGAAATGGTCAAGCAGGCAGTGTGTCTTGAGTCAAAGGGTCATGTGAATCAGTTCTGGAGTCTCTGGCATCAATGAGATTCATCTTGAGAACCATACTGAAATGACATTCCCTTGGAAATAAAAAGTTCACCATTTGCTTGCAGTTTTCCTCTTAATTTTTTTCCTTTAAAAACAAGTATTGATCATAAAAGGGCCCCCATTTAGCCTCCATCCGAAATTAGTTAGGAAACTTTTTTCAAATAATTTTTTTAAGATTTTGAATGAATTAGCCACTATTGAACAGGACGTGCTTTCTCTTCAATTAGCCTAGCTACTGAGAAATCCCCTCCTTTCCTACATACAATTCTTTTGCTCTTTCTTCTGTAGTAGTTGCCCTGTACTAGTTAATTACTCCGATTTGTTATATCAAATTGTATTTAACTTTTGTCACTTTGTAGTTAATAAGTTTGTTATATAATTATTCATATATGTAATTTGATTTGTTACATTAAATTGTATTCAACTTTTGTTATTTTGTAGTTAATTAGTTTGTTATATAATTATTCATATATATAATTTGATTTGTTACATTAAATTGTATTTAACTTTTGTCATTTTGTAGTTAATTATTTTGTTATATAATTATTCATATATATTATTTGGTTTGTTACGTTTAATTGTATTCAGCTTTTGTCATTTTGCGCTGCATGTAGTGGAATTTTAAAATTATATGAGACAAACTTCTCACACCTTGCTAATCCACGCCACTCGCAGCTGCGCCGAAGCGAAACCATACAAACTTCCCAACCTGGACAAGATCAGACCAGGTACTCGATGTAACTTAACACTGCATGACCTATATATATACAGTCAAAGTATATCGACCAATTTACTTACCCAGTGGGATGAGGCTATGGATAAGAAGAGTGATTGTTGTTCTTTTCATATGATAACCCACAAAGTCCATGTGTTCACTCCCAAGATATGACGAAAACAAATTTTGTACTGTAAACCCCAGAGAGGTGAACTCTTTCGCAGGAAATACGAAACAGAACGCCACGATGCCATATATCATTGAGAACATAAATTCTGATGGGACTTCCATCTTTAACGACTTCGTGTCCACCGTAATCATAAATTAATGGTAACCTCCGATTGCAGAATATCACATTCCGCGATTATTGTTGGAGCGACTAATAAGAACGAAAACACGTCAACACCAGAAGCAAACAGTGCAGGCCTTTTACATTTGCCTCGCTTTGCTCTCACATCGGAAGATATACCTTGTCCTATAGCAGTGGTTCTCAACGGTGGTCCATGTGTCCAGGGAGGAATAGCAAAGTCGCGGGGAGGAATATTATAACTATGGGGGAATTGCGGGGGAAATTGTAGTTAGGGGGAATTGGGAAGGATAACTCAAGAATGAGGGGGGAAATTGCTCCAGAGGAGAAAGAATCATATTCAAATGTTCTTGCAGCAAACTCAGGTTCCAGTTTGGTCTTCAAGTACTGAGTTTGTTTCCTTGACATGGGCATTCTGTCTGAAGTGAAACGTAATGTGAGACATCCCACTGAAGTCTATGCAGTATACTGACGTCATTTGGCTGGTTGGGTAAATTAAATTGCTGAAAAATGGGTCTCTGATTGGTTGTTAGGCACGTGCTGCAACAGTCTTGCACGTGATTGCCCACTGTGCAGCTGGGTATTTGTGCACTGATTCTTCCCACACCGTTTAGATAAACTGAAATGTTGTTTAAAACTAACTTATCAGTGAACAGGATTGCTACAACTGCAAAAGTAAAAGTGAGAAAATACTCCATTGACTATCTCAAATACGCAGTGGCGGTATTAGGGGGGCAGAGGGGCCATGGCCCCAGGCCCTGCGCTTTGGTAACCCAGGAGGGGCCCCGCACCCAGTGGAAAATTGAAAAGAAATCACAGGAAAGTATTTGAATACACCCTGTGCTTTTTATTTAAGTGCAGTTTTCCTTAAAAATGACAATATTTCAAGTACATTGTAAGAAAATTGACACTTACACCCTGACTCTTACAGTTTAGAGGCGACAAATGATGAATCATGAGGTCATCATGTGTTAGTAACAAGTGATGAGCTCACAATTCATCATTTGTTGTCTTTAAACTGTAAGTGTGAGGAGCTCAGTGGCTCGGTTTACTTGCTGAATTTTAGGCACTGGTAGGTATTTGTGATTAAGTAATATATTAAATTTCGAAAATGAAAAGGAGCTGTGCAACAAGCTACGACAGAGATCAAGGCCACACATACAAATCTAGTAGTGAAAAGAGAAAATTGAAATATGCCGAGAATGAAATGATGAGGAAGCACTCGAAAATTACGACATTTCTTAAATGCGATACTGGCGAAGTTACTAAGATTCAAGAAAAAACTGTTGAAGAAGTGGAAGTGTGTGCAAGTTTAGAGGAAGAGAATAACTTCGAAGAAAGGTAATATTCTTGACACTTTCTTTAAAAAACACAACACAACACTCACGTTTTTTAATTAAGAAACTGGTTTATAAGAAACCTAGTACTAGACACCCTAAAATTTAAGAAACTCTTAGAACTACACACAGAGAGAAAGAGAGGGAGAGAGAAAGAGAGGGAGAGAGAGAGAGTGAGTTAAGAAAGTGTAGAAACTTTTGTGTCAGCTTTCAGTTTCAGAACTACAAAGAAAACATAGTGAAGACTATATAGAATTAACCGAAGTTAACGTTGTGGTCGATTTAAACACAGCTGTTTCTCTTCTGGGATCATTGTAAGTGTACGTCCAAAGTTTCCGTGAGGGATATCAAACTTTCAAAGATCATGTCAAACAAAGAAGTGGAAAACAAGCCTACACAAAGGATCAAAGCCAAAAGAAACAGCGCAAATGCTTTCATGACGAAATCGGGGGTGAATGGACTTGATGAGCTTCTATTGGGAGAATCCCATAGAATCAATCACTTTATGAAATGGCCTCTTTTTAAAATGAATTGTTTTCAAAGGAAAAATTTGTAGAAAAAATGCTAATCAATTCGCTCTTATTAGGCGATCTTGAGGCATAACAATTTTAACGAAAAAGAACTTAAAGAATACTATTTGTTGACAAAAATTTTCAAACAAGGGCCCCGCAGAGGATTTTGGCTCCAGGCCCCGCAGTCCCTAAAACCACCTCTGAAAATACGGATTCATTGCGGCACCACACGATGAACGATTACCACTGTGTCTGTTATGTGAACAAACATTGTGCACTGATTCGATGAGGCCTGTGAAGCTCCTACAATACCTGACTACTAAACACAGAGACTATGCTGAGAAGCCACTTCGATACTTCAAAGACTTGAAGGTGAAACGTGAAACAGAACGGCCAAAGCGCAAGGAATCATCAAATCTAGACCGTGGTTTGGAGGATAGTTACCAAAATCATTACTGATAGCCAAGAATGGAAAACCGCATTCTGTCAGTGAAGATTTGATCAAACCAACGTTATCTGTATTCGTGCACACTGTGGTTTGTAAGGGTGAGGATACTGCTATCAATTTGGTTCCACTCAGTAATGATACCTTATGCAGGTGAATAGATGAAATGGCGACAGACGTTCATTGCCAACTCGTATCCAAACTTCGGAAATTGAAGTTCAGTGTACAGCTGGATGAATCGACTGTCCGTCACAGTGAAGCCCTGCTACTTGCTTATGTACGATACATAGATGATGGGGAATTTAAGGAGGAGATGTTGTTTTGCTGAGCGTTAAAAACTACAACTACTGCTGCGGACATTTACAGAATATACTAACAATACATGACAGAGAATGGCGTACTGCTGTGCAACATAGTATCATGTGCAGGCGATGACGCACCAGCAATGATGGGTAGACGGCAAGGAGTACTAAAGCTCATGAAAAATGATAATCCAAATGTAATAACAGTAAATTGTGTCATTCACAGAGGAAACCTTGTGACCAAAAATCTTTCCCCAGAATTAGATACGGTTCTTAAAGTGGTCATTAAGTGTATCAATTTGATAAAAGCAAATGCCAAAACAGAACGTCTCTTTAATGCATTCTGCAATGAAATGGACGAAAGTAATGCCCTTCTCCTGCTGCACACAGAAGTACGTTGGCTTTCTAAAATAATTATCTCACCAGGTTTGTTGAGTTGTATGACCGATTGCACGAGTTTTTAGCAGGCAAAGACGAAATGGTTGCACTGAGGGGAAATGACGCCAAGGTGCCAGTATTTTATGTTGCTGATATGTTTGAAAAGCTGAATGCCATGAATATTGAGTTGCAAGGGCCCAACCAGACTCTTCTGGATGCCAAAATATTTGGTTTCATTGCCAAACTGCGTCAATACAAAGATGAACTTTCTAGAAGAGAATGTGCTCGTTTCATGCGGTTGAGTTCATGCAATGTTTCGAACAGGACGTTGACTGTAATTATGGATCATACGAATGCATGATAACAGATTTCTCTCAGAGATTTGTTGACCTACATGAGATGAACTTTCCTGGCTGGCTGACTCAGTAGTCATTGACTTCACTTGGTGAAGTTGAGCCACAACTGAGAGATGAACTGGCGGAGGTGGAGAATGATGCTTCCACAGTGGTGATCCACAAGGCTAAGCGTCAGCTCATGTTGCTTCGTGAGGAAATTATTGAACATTATCCTAATCTAAGCACCCTAGCTCAGAAGCTGTTATTACCATTCCAAACTACATATCTGGTGGAGTGTGCCTTCAGTGCTGTAACGGATATATTAACAAAAAGAACGTTGTAGCCTGGACATGACAAATCGTGGCGATTTATGGCTGAAATTGACAAGATTTATTCCTGATATTGATGCCCCCGTTCAAAAGCATCAAGCTCAAGGTTCAATTTTTTTATGGTTGAGTTTTGAATACTAGTGATATCAAATAAAAACATTTTGTGATTAAAAATGCTAAGCTACGTTTTTCGCAAGGGTTCTGATTGCTGTCAGGAAGTGGGGAGGGGTGACGAAGCATGCGGGTGATGCATACAGTGGGGTATGGCACTTTTAGCAAATTTTCATAATTCGTTGCTTTTGCTTTCCCTTCGCATCTGAGCATACATGGGACTCAAATGGGCACCCTAAAAGGGAGGTGGCGAGTCCCATCCATTCTACCCAGGGTCTAATCCGATGTGTTATTGCAATTTTATGAGCCAAGGGGAGGAATGAGCTAGCAGTTTTGGCCCAGGGGGGAAAGTGAAATAAAGGTTGAGAAGCACTGTACTATACCTGCCCTATAATTTTACAGCATCAAACTTCACCAAATCATTTAAAAAACCCATTGGAAACAAAGTAACCCAGGAACTAAGAGGAACTTATCTAAAACATCGTATTCACGGTGTAACCGCAGTATATTTCATTAAATCATCAAAAACATTGGAAACAGAATAACTCCAGTATATGATAGGAACTTCGTGGATATGCTCTTACCACAATAAATATCGCTAAATAAAAAATAAAAAGCATTAAGTTTTAAGATAATGCAACTTGATGTGTGACGACTATACTGAAAGCTTACAAAAGATGTTATGAATCCGTTTCTTGAAATTATGTCTTGCGTTTCTACATGCTACCTCCAAAACGCTGACATTGATTGGATGGACGTTTCGTGGTTCACAAAAAATTTTACACATTTTTGGCAAGGAATTATCCTCAATTGTATTAATGCTAAGAAATAGAGCATTCCGAGGGACAGTGTTGCTTTCTTTTGACTGTTCTTGCCTAATGGTTTGCATAGGAGTACTATCTATGAGCTATTACAATGACAAAAAAACTGGCGATTTTGGTAGCAATTTTTAGTTCGTACTTGACTTACATGACTCGATTAAAGAGATAAATAAATATAGCAAGCATGCGATTTTTTCAGCAAATGTTGGCCTAAAGGCTGTCAGATCCAGAAGTTGTAGCCATCGCACTACTGCACTAAAAATGTCTAAGCGTATAGTTAACAGAAATAAGGAATGAAAATACCTTTTTTACACTCACGTACGTCTGGGATATCAGTATTATAATGACGAGGAAGGACCAAGTAGCCACTCTTGGGTCTTTAATAATAACTCCAATCCTACTTATTTAGTTCAAAAAACATTGCGAATAACCCCTACCTTATCTGATCCACAACTTACTATTATCGCATTTTAGAAAAGTGCAGATGTATATCTCCATAAATGATTATGCGATAACTAACTTTCTCTTTAGTAAACTGCACTGATGTGAATCAACTTAAGTTAGTAAGCCTTGTTTTTTTTCAGTTGTATTGTCGGAGTCCACTTGATTCGTCTACAATTAAGTGTTGTCACCCACGTTACACCAACCTTTTCCCCAATCTCCCCGCATCGAATACAATCCTATTATTAGTTAAGGCCAAGAGAATATATTCGCACCCAAATTCCCCTCCCCCCTGGCTGAATGCTTCTGGAGTTGCCCCTAGTATATTGCCCCCCGTGTACATTGCCCTCGGCGAATTGCTCCCCGGACGATGGTCCCGAGTGCAAATTACCTCTTGGGCGATTGCCTCTGGCGAATTGCCCCCACGGATGATTCCATCACTACTGTCTATCGGTAAATTTTCCCCCTTGCACACTACTTCCTGCCTTATGATAGTTCCAGAAAGAGATTCCTTTTGGTAACCCCTGCTAGCCACATGCATAGACATGTATTCTCGATATCCAGTGGCCAGCCATTATCAGGTTAATTTTAAGCAGAAAACTCTATTGAAAATTGGTCCAAAAATCCACTTTTCTGGCATCTCAAAATATATAACAGCAAACAATCACTCCAGAAATTTTCAGTTTTACCTCACACGGTCCGTTGTCAATGGCAAGTATTCAAGTAACAGGCAAACAATGAGGTCCGTGAACAGTGTTTCCTAGGGAGAGTGGTCCTGTTTCAGTATTATTTAAGTGCTTTTTAGTTACTAACATGCTGCTCTAGACACCTGATCTTAGCCATAAGGTACTCTTTTTCTTGCCTCAAGTAGTCGATCTCCATGACTGTCCAGTTCAGCTTCAGATCGTGGTATTGTAGACAACAGAAGTTGTTGCATCTTTGACCCGAGGTCAGCAATTAGGAACTCCAAAGTAATAAGTAAATGTCTTTTTGATAATATCTTCTCAACAGTCTACCTTATTTACAAAGCAGTTAACTACTGAAGACTGATTTTTCTACTGAAATCAGGCCTTTTTATACTTTACAATATGGCTTCTAGAACATTCTGGAATATGATGTCATATCTATTTATAGTATCTCGTAGAAAGTTGTTTCCCTAAAAATAGTTCTATGACACAGTCAATTCATGATAGAAAATTCCAGTAAGTTGTGAACTTGCACTGAGCCAGACAGCCAATATCAGTCATACAGTTCTCCGTCTGGAAAGCCAATATGACCAAGACAGTGAGAACAAGGCTTCTGACTAATCAGTTAGAAGCTGTTGAAATGGTTGTGAACAATCTTCATCAGGGAAAGCATCGTATGTGAAAATAGCAGTCTGTAAGTGCAGGGATCATGTTTTGTTAAATAGATTTGTTTCGCAGAGTAATTTTTTTCGGCTATCTATCTTCTTACAGTTATAAGTGGCCTTATCGGTACTTTCTTCTAACTCTGTATTCAAAACCATACCAAATGTTGAAGGCAAAGCGACTTTGCAAAGAAGTGGCTGAAAAGGCTGCTGCTTCTGAATATTCAGACGTCGACAATCGGATGAAACTGGTCTGCAAAACTGCCTAGGCTGACAATTACGAAATTTAATGGGATACATTTGGACTGGCTTTGGTTCTGGGGACAATTTAAGGAAGAAATCAACAAATCACGGACGACTGCTCAAATTATCAAGTTCTCCTACCTGAAAGAGATGATAGTCCCTAATTTCAGGAGCTTCTGACTGACTACCGTAAAACCTCGAATAAGCCCCCACCTAAACATTTATTTTTGAAAATTAAGCCCCCGGGGGCTTATTCGAGGATGTAAGTAGTTAGATGCCTTGTTTTCACTGTCTGCGTTATATTGACTTTCCAGACTGAGAACTGTGTGACTGATATTGGCTGTCTGACTCAGTGCAAGTTCACAACTTACTGGAATTTTCTATCAGCAAAATGTCTCTGTCATAGAACTATTCTTAGGGAAAAAACTTTCTACGAGATACTATAAATAGATATGACATCATATTCCAGAATGTTCTAGAAGCCATATTGTAAAGTATAAAAACGCCTGGTTTCAGTAGGAAAATCAGTCTTCAGTAGTCAACTACTTTGTAAATAAGGTAGATTATTAAGAAGTCATTATCAAAAGGATTTTTCCTCATTACTTTGGAATTCCTGATCTCTGAACAGAGTTAAAGATACAAGACCTGCCATAAACTTTCAAGGGATATTAGTGGGCAAAATTAATCCTGTTGTCAAAATATGGACAGCCAAATGAGATAGTCAAGACTCATGGGCAAGGGGTTATGAATCTATAAATCATCACAAACTGTAGTGTAGATCAAATAAATGATTTCTACCACAATCTACTCACCCATGTAGAAGTATTGGAGGCCTTGGAAAAGCTGACTGTTAAAGGACATGTAAAATTAATACTGGATAAGATGCCTCGTGTCAGATTGGATTTGGTGCACCTAAATTGAATTGGAAGGAATAGAAACTTGCACAATGTGTGGAGACATCAAATCAATGGTGCAAGCATAATCCATCAGAGGATGCCACCTTTAAGAGCAAGCCAGAATTGAAGAAGCAAGACAAATGCAAACACGATTGATCTTGCATCAAGACTATGCATCAACTCAAGGGAGTGACTGCTGGTGTGTATTGTGATCAAGATGGGCATTGAGCATGGACTGTAGCATTCCATTCTTTGCTGGTAACAACATCTTTGTTATCTTCCCTAAGGTGATTGACACAGTTAATGGGATAACATGCTGTGTTATACTGAATACCGCATTAGGGAGATGCTATGCATCCTCTACATTACTGCACAAGGTAGGACTATGACCAACTCTGAAGGAGTCACAAAATATTGAGATGCTGCTGCAATCCACTTAAAAGAAAGTCGAATCTTCCTCAGTGTGAATGCTGTTTTTTAGTGTTTCTAGCATGTTTATACCTTAATTTAGTGTGTCGCAGTAATTAGAATTTTAAAGATCCACTATTTCTCTTGTTCTCTGTCATAGTATTCAAGAATTTTGCTAAGACTTGGAGCAAAATTTGATATTTTATAAAGCCTGTTCTTAAAACTTACTTTAAATTTTAATAATTACCAAGTCCAAATATTGTAGAGTTACAAAAGTACAAGTTAAAACCAGCCCTACCTCTCAATGATAAAGAATCCTTTATGAAATTTATGAATCAATTCGGTTATCCAGTTCACTCCCAAAATTGATTCACTTGTTTGGAGACTCCTGTTTGGAGACTGCATCTTAGTTTCAAAAAGATAGTCAAATAAACGCTGGCAAAAACATACCATTCTTGGCAGCAGTGACGTAGCATCTAGGAATGCAAGGTATACAATGGATACCCTGCGATTTCAGCGAAATTATCTTTTTAAGTTGACATTAGTTGTCTTGAATAAATGTGTAATCATAAACGATAAAGTTTAATGTAGAAATTTCAGCAACCCTGCTATAATTCAGTTTTTTGCACATTTTCCATTATTTTCTGTCGTAGGTAAGCAAGAACATTTGTGTTCGCCAACAATTTCCTGCTTATTCTTAACTTGAAATTTTAGAGGAATTCTGCGAAGGAGAAGACGAACTAAGCAATAAATCCCTTCTGACTCGATTTAACTAATCAGAGTGCTGAACTTTTCTAATAATTTGCTCGATGTGCTAGTAAAACAATGGGAAACTAAACTGAAAATTTTCAGCTTCCAGCCTCATAGTAACCAAAAAACAGACCAAGCAAGCACGTAATATTCCTGAATGAGAGAATACCAGTACACCCTGTAAATGTAATTGCCACTAAGTATCAAGCTGTGTTTGCTTTTTCTTATCATGTAATTACTAATAAGCTTTCGCTGAGCTACGTTTCGAGGGATTCTTCACCCATCAACAGGATGGGAGAAGGATCTCTCGAAAGGTAGCTTAGGAAAAGATTGCCATTCATAACATTATAACATTTAATTATTCGTGCCTTCCACTAAGTCGACAAATCCACAATTTTAAAAACTTTTGCATCAAGTTGTTCACAGTCATCACAGCTAGACTTAAGGCCAGTTTGCATACAGCTGCATTTTTCTCTTGAAAGGACAAAGCTCACGAGCAAATACATATTCACAATACCGTGTTTTGCACTGAAGAGCACTACTTCACAACTACATATTGTAACAAACATGGATGGCATTAGCTGCCATAAAGAAACGATTACTACCTCTCCAGAGTCTAAAGCTTAATGTCTTGGCTATCCTTCTCTTGCAACGCCAAAGATGAAACAGAAAGATAAACTCAAAAAAGAAGTGTGGATTACAAACCATTGCCTAGAAAGTCGTATGATGCTTTAGTTAATGATCAAATACTGTTCATGAAAGCTCCAAATGAGCGTTTATTGATCACTCTTTGGTATTTAACAAGTGGGATGCTCAACTTTGCATTCCAACTAACTTCAAAATCGGCCGAATCAACAAAGAGACTTGTGGTTTCATTTGGGGTGAGTTAAGTAGACACGGATACTTTTTCTTGCAAGTTTACTTTTATTGTTTTGCAATCACTGTCTGGAAATCAGCATCAGTATTCTTATTAAGACATTGGTGACGCTGACTAATGGCAGCAGCATTTCATGCTCTCCCACATGTAGTTGCTTTTGTTTAAGGTGAATACTTTGACCTTGTCCTCGCATGACTGGCTACTGCTTGCGAGAGAGAAACACGTCAAAGGTAGAATGAGTTAAACTTTTCGGTCAAGCTAAAGAGCAGCTTGCAAGCGTACAGACCCAGTATGCAGTATTTTGATTATGATTAACATGCGCAAAACAAAAGCTCGTGAGCCATTTCCACTCAAGCGAAAATGCAACTATATGGAAACAGGCCTTTAAGATGGAGCAGTGCACACTTTGAACAATAAAACTCCACGGGAAGCCAATAGACAATAGAGATTTTTCCAAACAAAATTCCAATGAAACCCCAGCACAAAAACCCCAAACAAACAGTGGAAGGCATGCTCTAAAAATGCTTTGTAGGAAGCTACTTTCAGTTTCTAAACTCCCTCGTTTCAGCTTTACTGAAACTAAAGTCCTACTTCTTCCCACACACTATTTCCTGTTTTCTTCTAGTTTCACTTTCTTTACATGTGTTTTCTAATACCACACACTAATTTCATTTCCTTTCCTTCCCCCTATAAAAGTAACTGAGTTTTTGTATAAAGGCAATCTGATTTAAAATATACTTCTACAAGGAGCACACAAGACCTGATTCCTCTCGTCACTTCATCTTTGTGGTTGGTAAGTCTTTGCAGCTTTGTTATTTATTAGAGTTAAGGTTGGCACATAACTCTAAAGCTTTTTCATCCCTGTGCTCTGGTCGACCGTAGGGGCACCTTTGATGTCTTGGCAACCACTTCTCTCCAATCCATTACGTTTTCTGCTCTACTCATTGCATCCGTCAAGGTCAGGCCTGTCCACTCTGGGAAGTTGTCCTCCCACCACTTTTGCCTCTGTCTTCTGCCTTGGACTGTTCCTTGCAGGATTTGTTTTGTGAGCCCATCAGATCTTGTCACTTGTCTGTACCACTTGAGTTTCCTCTTTTGGACGGTAGTGAGCAGCTCTTCATAGGGTCCGATTGCTTGTTTAACCCTGTTATGGACTTCTTCATTTGTGACGTGGTCCCTCCAGATGTTCAATATCCTGCAACAGCACTTCATCTCTGTTGCCTGTATTCTTTTCTTGAGATCGGCTGTTAAGGTCCAGGATTCACAGGTGTGTAAGAATGTGGAGATGACTAGCGAGGGAATGAGCGTGATTTTGAAGCAGATCGCGATGTTTCTTTCTATCCTTCCAGATTGGTCTCAATTTCATCAACGCTTGTGTTGTCTGTGAAATTTCGGCTAGGGCTTCAGGCTTTGATCCTTCGTCACTGACGACAGCCCCAAGATATTTGAAGCACTAAACTGTCTTGAGCTTCTTTCCTCTGATCTTGACTTGCGCGCTGATACCGTTTGTGTTTGTCATTAGCTTAGACTTTTCTGTGCTGATTTCCATGCCGAAAGCTGTGCAGGATTTATCCAGGTGGTCACGTAAAATGACGAGTTCTTGTTCTTCCCCTGCCAGTCCACCAATATCATCGGCAAAGCGCAAGTTGGTTTTTGTTCTACCTCCGATGCTGACTGACCCTTCATGGTCTTCTAGCAAGTCAGCCATGATCCTCTCTAAGAAGATATTGAAGAGAGTGGGCGAGAGTAGACAGCCCTGCCTAACTCCTATTGATGTCCTCAACCGGTCTCCTATGCTGCCATTGAGGTAGACTGCGCTGCCGGCTTTTTCATAGAGGCCTTGTATGATGACAATCAAGTTGGCCTGGATGTTATATTTCCTCATTGCGGCCCACAGGGCTGCATGCCACACCCTGTCAAACGCCTTTTTGAAGTCGACAAAGACATGATACAAGTTATGCTGGTGTTGGAGGTATCTCTCGCATAATATCCTGAGGTTAAAAATCTGCTCAGTTGTGCTGCGCCCTTTCCTGAAACCTGCCTGTTCTTCAGCAATGATCTCTTCTACCTTTGATTTCAGTCTGTTCAAGATAATTCTCAGCATGACTTTACTTGGATGACTTATCAGGCCGATGGTGCGATAGTTTTCCACTGTTGTAAATTGCTCTTCTTTGACAGTGTGATGACCAAGGACTGGGTCCATGCAGTTGGCCAAACTTCGGTCTGCCAGATTCTGTTGCAGATGATCATAAGAAAACTTATCATGACTTCTCCCCAGCCTGGACTAATTCTACTGGACCGTTGTCAACTCCGGCCGATTTCCCCTCCTTTAGCGATTTACTACAAATGTAGCTCCACATAAAAAAGGAGGCCAAGAATCAAAACGAAACAAACTGCTGAGCTTTCACTGGCCCATTCGTATGAATCCTCTTGGCAACAGGAGTTGTTAGAGACAATAGCCTTGTCAATTTCTGCTTTCATGTTGTTCCTTTCAATTACAATTGCTGTATTGTTCCTCAGTTTTTTATTAGATTGAACTTTTAACAAGACGATCCAGTATCAATACAATAAAATGTAATATAAAGCTACTGTTTTTGCGCTCGATGCACACTTAGGTAAGTTACCCACTGTATACCCTGGAGATCACCCAGAGATAATCTGTACCATACGCCACTGCTTGGCAGAGGTAATAAATAATAATAAATATATGAATAAACTAATCAACTAATTAAATAAAATGTTGAGAAAGTAGTTTAGTGAAAGACGAAGTGTTTAGAGGAATCACAACAGCCCAGGCATAACACTACCGACATAACATAAACTAGAAAATCAAGGAAAACTAGATACAACTAAAAATCAAATTAATGTTCTGCGTTGGCATGATGATCTATAAATGCCATTTTAAGATACTACACAAAATACAGTTAGTGTAACAAGTGCCATCATAAACATCAACTAAGGTATAGCAACAAGAGACATAAACAGTAGAGGTATTCTCCTTTAATAACCTGTAAAGCGATAAATTGGTTTCTACTACGCCTTTCTCTATAGCAAACCTAAACATTTCAAACATCACTTGATCAAAATACTCATCCGCCTACAGTTATGCTATTCAGAATAGTAAGATTCAAAAACAATAATTTCCTAATTAAAAATTCAATACTTTCACACGGTGGCGTGTACAGTGTGGAAAGAGTAAAGGAGTCCGAGAGCTTTCTACGGGGAAAATATTTTGTGACTTTGCCATTTAAACTTCTATCAAGTTTAAGTGTGATCCAACGAACCATTAATTTGCAAATGTGGGGCTCTAGACTACTCCTTCTTCTCTTGTAGATTCGCCATTTCTCTCACAATATTAATAACAGATTAAAAACTATTCATTTCAAAGTCACTAAATAAGTCACTGTAAAATGCGACGTAAGATCTCGGCCTTAAATTCACTACGAGACAAACCACGAAGAAGAGACTTCGCACCCTGATCATTACTGCTCTCTTGTGTTTTCTTATAGGATAAACATATATTGACAAACATAAAGCCTAATGACAGCTACTTTCATATCGGAAGCTGTAAAAATTGGAAGAAAAATTTCCATTTATTTACAAATAAGCTTACTGAATACGTATACAGAAAATTACCCCCTTGACACTACCTGCCTTGTATCCCATAATTCAAACCTTGAAACCTCGTTTCAGAGTACCCTTCTTCATAAATCAGAAATTTAAATTTAAGAATCAGAAATTTAAATCAGAAAGACAAGACCAAAACTCAGGGAGTAACGATTGTTATGCTACCTTTGATATGCATACTCACGCGCCTGAACAGAGTTCTCCAAGGTCAACGTTCTCCCTGAAAGAAGAATTCTTATTCTAACAGCCTCTTCATGGAACATCATTAATTTGGCCTTATGATACGGGGGTAATAACTACTATGGCTGTTGGCCATACTAAGCAAGTAACGTCTCTAAGTACTTGAAGAAGTCGATTGCGAGTGTTTGGCGACGACAGCTATAGGACGGAGCAGCTACTAAGACGCTACCGCTTAATAAGGTTGAATTCTATACAGGGCGATCTATATAAGATAGATCGCCCTGATTCTATACTATATCCACCTGATTTGGTAACAAACAACTGAAAAAGAGGACCCTTCTTTTAATACAAAATGAAAGCAAAAATACACCCTACAAGGTCTTGAAGCTCAACAGCGTCTACCAAAAGTATATTCGTCGAATACTCCCATCAGTGTCAGTTATTGATAAACTAGTGTTTTTCTTGTCCCCAGGGCCCAGTTCAAACGTCAAACTTCTTATGTGTCGAACTAAATGGACTTATCAAATACATAAAAAAAGACACTTGAATCGACAAGTTCGTAAGATTTTATTAGACGCAGCTAAAGCAGTTTGGTACGGCAGATTTGCCGAACTTAGATGGCACTTAATTTAATCTAGTTTGGGCCATGAGAAGTTCGACGTTTGAATAAAGCCTAAATGGACAGCGACTCGTTTATAGCAGCGTCATTGCAATTGGTGTCTTAGGTGAATGAAAACACGACGAAAACTTGATGATGATATTCTTCACAAGAAAATCTTAATGCTGTGCATTACATGACACCTGGCACAGTAATTAAACCATGATTACATAAAAAGCCCGCTCTCTGTCTCACTCAATGAGCACAATAAAGTAGCCTGAAGATAAAATTTGTCGCCAGTCCATATTAAAGATATATATTACTTTATATTACTTTTAAAACAAAGCAATAAACAAGTTCCCAGTATGATTACTCATGAGACATGCTTCGGAAGTGTTGCATGACAACCAAATCGACAACAGGTCCTTTCATGATTTCCCTAGCGACATCTTTGTGGTTCATGTAAATAGCTTTTTTACCATTGACCGAGTAAAGATATTGACGAACCTGTGAAACGAAGATGGGGTTAAACTTTGAATATATAACGAGTCGTTATAAGTTGTTCTTACTATACAAGAAAGACACGACTTAGTTTCTTCATAGCTTACAAATGACTAAACAATTCCACGCCCAGGTACTAATGAATCATGATTCCAAGATGAAATTACATCACAAATTGTTTACTGAATAGTAACCGACTTCCCCCCCAATATCAAATACGTAACTTTACCACCCCTTTTGAGTGAAAACTTTTAATCCACGAGCTTTCCACCGCAAGTCTTATGTCACGCGTCAGAATTAACGAGTTACTGAGAGTACGTAAGTTATACAGATGTGAAGAGAATTGGGCCCAAACCAACGCACAAAGAACCAATCAGAATGGAGATGGAGGTCGCTAGCCACGCTAAGTACAAACGGATACGAAAAGGAGAATACACTTGGAAAAGCAAAATGGCTACGATAAAAAAACCAGAGAACAAAAACGACAAAAAAGAGTGGATTTAGGTGGCAATGAAAGTCAGTCTAAATTACGTCCATTAATTATGGTGCATGGTCCCTTACGGTGTATAAATCGTTGCAAGTAAACCTTTGTTGGTGATCTTTAGTGTTGTATCGAATGACAATGCGCTTAAGATCACTGGCAGCAACCAAACAATTCCTAGCATTGTAGCTTCCAGGTGCTAATAAAACCCAAATGTTGAAACCTTACCATTATTTTTAATCGGCAAAAACTTCATCCGCGAATTTTTGACCTATAAAACGTCTATCATATGACCTGGACCTACGGTAGGTCGACAATTTGCGTATTGATCGTCTTTCCGAGCAAAAGGGAGGTAAAGTTGAACCTTTAAATACTTAACAACTTATCAGCTGCTAATACTGGGTATCAACAAAAAAAAGATAGAATTTATTTTCCGTACTGCGACCAACCCAAATACTCCTAAGACGAAAAGCACTGCCTGGCCAGAGGGTGAAACGCTCGCCTCTTATATACGAACTCACCAGAAAAGATAACAGTAAGCTAGCTACGACCCTCCTCTACTCCCGCAAAAACAACCAACCACACCCATGTAAACATACTGGGAGGCAACACACTACGCAAGAAAAGGAATGCTACGTTCCCCTCTTCAAAGCCGTTAAACATGCTTTACCTTAATTCCAGCTGCTGCCGCTGGGCCTGTGGGGTCCACGGTCTGTACGTAACAGGGGCCGTCTCCTCTAACGACAAAGCCAAAACCAACAGCATCGCTGACAACCTGGGTCAGAGGAAACATTAAAAATCACGGATGTCCTTGAATTAAAGCTATTTACATACACAAACTACATTAAGATCAAATCCAAATAACTTGGAGTAAATGTTCTCTTGACAAACTCCGGAGGACTTACAATGTCATAGTTGCTACTAATACGTCATTCGTGACCTCGATTCGCATTATACATTGAGGGGTGGGCTGGATCTTGGGATGGAATAAACATTGGAGTGGAGTGAATGTTGGGATAAGACGAAGCTTTGAGTAAATTAAATTTTGGGCGGGGAAGGAGCCCGGGTTGTAGTGATGACGGTAATACATACGTGATGACGCATCAAAAAAATTCTTCAGATGCGACCAAATAGTTTGGCAGGTGCCTTCTGCTGGGAGTTACTTGTATTATACAAACTGCAGTTAAAGAATTCGAATCTGAGCCATGCAGAACATACTCTTTTATTAGTACCGTATTACTTACAAAACTTGAGGTGAGAATCTAGCTGCCATACAAACACAGACATATTGAGTCTTAATGGGCTTAAACGAAGACACGAGTCTATCTCTGGTCAACGTGATTATTGACCACAAAGACGTTATGTCCCTCCCTCCCGGCTGGCGGGAAATCTTACGTAGTGGAGAATATGATCACAGGTATGAAGCAGGAAAGGAGACAGTAAATACACGATGGCTGAAAGATTGAGAGTAGAACACTCAGGAGTAAAACGTAACTGAATGATTTTATAGTTAATATATCTCTGATTGATCTAACTCTTAAGTGACAATGTTAAACACCAAGGACGTACATTGTTAACAGAAACATGAAAAAATTGAAAGTCACGAGACTACATCATACCAATAAAAGGTCAATTATTTATTAAAATGAAGGCATTGGAGGAAGCACTCACCCTGACATTGCGATGCACATACGGACTATTTTTACTTACAAGTTCCTCAGCAGTCACATTTCGTACGACCACTATGATGAAAAGGGAAATAATAATAAAGAAACAAACATTTTAAGTTAAATCAATTAAAGCGGAACGGAAACATATCTAAGGAAATCTAAGTTCCATATTTAACGCGATAAGCTGGTCTTATGTAAAGAATAGAATAGTTATAATTCTAACCACCGGGGCGTCGGTCCCGGGTCTCACAACTGCAAATCTGTCGTCCTTCTTACTGAGCAAACACCTAGCTGGAGATATCGGCTGGGGTGGGTAAATTAGAGCAGGAGCAATACGTTGAAGGGGGGCAGTGCAGGTTTCTTATTTAATAACCGAAATCCAAAATAGTAAATGAAGAGTTTTATTTAGAATAAATAATGCACGGAAGAGCTATGACTTACGAAAAGAACATATTAACGAAAACTGTTAATTTGTCCTTAACTGAGCTTTGTCTCTACACACCTCATTGCACAGCAAAGACTTTTGAAGTGACTATGGTAACATACTGTTTTAAAGAACCTAGCTCAAGGCCTAGTTCCTCATTTTTAGACTTCTGTTGATCAAATTGCAGTTCCAACAGTTCCTTAATGGTTTCTTAATGCATAAACCTTGAATGTTTCGATTAAAATACACGTTCGCACAGTATTAAGTATTACGGACAACTCAATGAAACACTTGATACATGCTTAGCAACACAAATTTACGCGAGTTTTCACTGCAGATAATGGAACCAGCGTTCTAATTCTTGATAAAAATACTCAAAATGAAAAAGATCCTTTAAGGATATTGTACTTAATGGCATAAATTGCTTAAATTTTTCGGCCCTCTACATTTAGATTTCCTATAAAGTAGTTCCTTATAAAGTAGTTCCTTATAAAGTAGTTCCTTATAAAGTAGTTCCTTATAAAGTAGTTCCTTATAAAGTAGTTTCTTATAAATTGGATCCTTATAAAACAGCGTGTTACAGATCTCTCGACACAATCCATCTCTATTGTGTGATTCCAAAGCTCTACACATCACACTAATAAGAAAAATGGAATACTTTGCCAACACTCAGGTTTCCAAATTGGGGCCGAATATATCGTTTCTTGCAATTCTCGCCAAATCATTAATTTTATCTATAAACTTTTGAAAATATCATTTGGAGTAACTGTAACTGTGGTCTAAATTTGCAGATAACAGTGATGGCAAAAAATTGTGGACTGCTTTCGCTGATATTAAGTGAAGATTCTGTTTAGCAAGTGGCAAACTTTCATGATATGGAAGTCTCTATAAAAAGCAGGAGAAGTGAAAAAAAAACTTTGAAAAGCTCAGTAGTCAACTTGCTCTTTGGCAAAGCAGCCTATCAAGTAATATGAGGACCTGAACATCATAAAGCCAAACGTTAAACAAGAATTGCAGAAAACCATAACAGAAAACAAAGACAATAAAAACGTCCCTTGACATTAAGGCAGATACCAAACAATCTCTTCTTTACATACTACTGTGAATATACTCGCAAGTTCATTCATAACATGCTGCTGTGATGTGTACAAAGTTTGCGCAGACATTAGAATGCCAATACCTGTAAGCATGCTGGGTAACCACATTAAATGAGTTCTCTGACGTCAAACGAAACCCATTAAAGTAAACATATATGGCAAGGGCAGCCTAAAGAAATATAATAAGGAAATCCTGTGCATACGATCTGATGACCTAGATGGATAGTTTAAGACGTCGAACCGAACTGTTGTTTTCCTATGGATTTACTATATGGAGAAAGTATCAGTGATGCATTGTAAAGGACTTGATCGAACCCTTTTTGTTTAAAATAAACACTTCCTTTATGTAGATGCTAATTCCAAGGGGTTAGTGTCAATTCAAATGGTAATACTTTAGAGGCTTTCTAATTTTCTTATTCTTCGGGGGTGTCAAAGGGGTGCTAATTCGCCGTAAAACAGTATGTCTTCGATCACAACTGAGACCTGCAATAACGCCTGAACATTAACGTGTCAAGTATTGTCACGGGAGAGAGATAATGTAATGCGAAAAGGATGCAGCATTACTGTAGCTACACCTAACCACGCTGTTAGAAATATCTAATTTCTAAGTATCTGTTCGGCAAGAAACATAAATAAGATATCGAGACCATTCACAAGCCAATCCTTACAGAATATGCTACAAATTAACTTCCCCATGGGAATGGGCTCCCGTTGCCTTTTACAAACAAAGACCGTCGTCCTATGCAAGACACCACAGTAACATAGATCTACGCTCCGTTAAACCAATAATATCTATAATAGGTCAAATGTGAATAAACCTCTTCGGTTACCTGGCCTTAGTTTATTGGCATTTCCATCAAATGTTGGTGAATTGGGAAGTGAATCTCCATCTTGGCTATCGACGTCACTTCCTCCTGCGATGGTATTAGAAACAAAATTGAAAACACAGATACAAAACATCTGATGTAAAAGTTAGGAAAATTACAAGTATTGGAACAAAAGATTTGAAAACCGCAAACCTAGATCTCAAAGAGTTGCAGAACATTGGTCGGAAGATCATCATCGTCAAAAGAATTCAAATATGCCGCTTGTTTGCAATGATATGCGGTCCTCTGTAACCCACTTGATGTCGCAAACAAAGAGCGTCGTTCTGCTAGCGGATCAATTGCAACTAAGTTTTAAGTCAGTAGAAGACAAACATGATGCTCTCATTAAAATTTTCTGATAGGCAATCACCGCATCAAACAAACTTTATTCAGTTTAATGGCGAAGCTCACAGAGCGTTGGCGATCATCACCGATCATTACAAAAATCATGTTTTCATATATAGTGAGCATAGTAACATACGGATTGCCGAAAGTATGCGATTAATCAGCACCAGGTTTTACTGAATATCTCTGATCAAACAGAAACTTCCTAGGCAGAGATGGATACACTGGCGGTTGACAGTTCCAACTTTGGCAACGAGATATGGCGGGATGATAGTGTTTAAAATCCAAACTAATTTTTTGACATTCGTACCTTACAATCAACCAATGGGAAATACTCGGCTTACAATTTTTGTGAACTTCGATTGTTATCCCTTATTAAGTGACTTGCTCGTCAGTTTTCGCCCAGTTTTACAATAGCTCTCATATCTCGTCGTATGCAATGGCAATAAAAGCACGTCTAGCAAGATTTGTGAATCCTAGCTCCACAATTCAGTTCCTGACTGTGACATCCCATTGCGTCGGAAACTTATACACACTCCCTTTCTGGCATAACACAAATTTGAAACTGACCCTCCCATCTTACACGTGTCCTTTTCCTAGATATCGCTGAGTAAGTAGTATAAACAACACTACCTATAAGAAATAATACACAGACTTGTTGTCTTACTAACCTACAAGTTGTAGCATTGTCCCGTGATTGCACGCAATCGTAAGTATCAATGGCCAACAATGCCACTTCTGGCATCCCCACAATTTTCATCCATCACTGCAGACGATTTTTAATGAAACAAAAAGTGAGACGCAATGGACGTCTTCCGAAAAGCTGTTAACTTCGCTATTAAATAACTGGTTGTTTTGCAGGAGAAAGTTCGAAATCCACATTCGCATGTTTTACGAGGCATGGTCGCGTTTTACACCTAATTCTGTCATCCGCGAATTTATAAACATATTTTTGTCCGCATTTTGTCCGCTAATGAAGGCAAAGGTCACCTTTAAACCAAATCAAGTCGTCTCGAGGACGAATCAATTTCTTCTTGCAAGAATCAGAAAAATGCATTTCTGAGAAACCGGTAAGACGAAATTTACACCTATCATCTCCACTGTCATGCCATGATGCTGCCTATCAACCACTAATTTCTTTAATCGCTAAATTTCAATGGTATTCTGGACAATAGCAATAACGAGATCTTCAACATAAACCTGCCTAATGCATAACATTAGCACAGGCATTAGCGCTCATACAGTACATTGTGTAGTAGTGAAATTTTGAAAAGCGAGGAACAAATTTATCGTTGATACCTGACCAAAGTCTCTGGAAGATCCCTTGTCCCTGAGTACCAGCACCTGGGCTTAGGCCTAGTCTTTGAACTGCATCCTGCAGCAGTTTCTCCCGTCCATCGTCATCTTCGTAATCCAAACCGAGAGCCTTGTACAGGGGGAGATTCGTTTTGGAATCGAGCACAAACTGGTATACTGTGTCATCCCTTTCCTCTAAATCCATTCCCGTTCCAACTATAATATTGAGACATAATAGAATACAACGCGGTATAATTACGTCCATTAGATAATGATAGAAAACAAGTTGCCAATGTAAAAGACATAGTTAAATAGATGAAACCAGAAGAAAGAAATACAAAGCTGTGTTAAAATTAATATGATGACAGTGACATAAACCGTGATCACTGAAAGATACCATCTTTTTAATCTGTGTTGCTAGAAGCATTACCTAGCCAGGAAAGTTTAAGGCATACAGGATACTTTTAAGGCCAAGTTTTTTCAGCTGAAAAATAAGTGAGCTTTTAAAATAGATGACACCGTGATAAATTTACCGTCATAAAATACAAGAAACCGTGATAAATGTACTGTCATAAATACATGACACCGTGATAAATTTACCGTCATAATATACACGACACCGTGACAAATTTACTGTCAGAAAATACATGACACCGTGATAAATTTACTGTCAAAAAATACATGACAAAGTGATAAATTTACTGTCATAAAATAGATGACACCTTGATAAATTTACTGTCAGAAAATACATGACACCGTGATAAATTTTCTGTCAGAAAATACATGACAGAGTGATAAATTTTCTGTCAGAAAATACATGACAGAGTGATAAATTTACTGTCATAAAATACATGACAGAGTGATAAATTTACCGTCATAAAATAGATACACCATGATAACTGTATGTAAAACACATGTAATGCAACGACTTATGATGACGTCGGTGGCATCAATATGAAACTGGAGGCATTCAGAGCACACAAAACTTCCCCAAATCAATGGGATCAGGTAGGATTTCCAGTTTTCCGAATATTCAAAGGAGCTATTCTAATAGGTATCATGGTAACTTGACTTTGCCAACGAACATTTCCTCGCTAGTTGTGGTTTCATAAAGATATCATTACCAAACATTCCAAAGTGATTCAGAATGTAGGATTTAAACTGGATCATCTCCAAACAAGAATAAGCTTGAGCCAGCCAGAATACCAATATCTTGTAAACAATTTTGACGTATTAAACAAACATGAACACAGACTTGCGAAAACATAACCTTCATGGCGATAATAAATGATCAAATACGCCATCGAAGTTTTCTTAAGATAACCTGAAACCTCTGGGCGATTACATCAATGGACATTACATTATATTTAATCACAACGTACAGGAAGGTAAAAATTGGCCGAAGAATGACGACACATACTCTTTTAACTGAAATGAATGTGAACGTGGTGACAAACTCTTTTGTAAATACAACCAATTAGCCATAAAATATACCACATAATGGCTACCATGAAAACAAATAAAGAAATTTTAATTTGTACCTAGCATTAATATACCAAGCGTAGCAAACTGATCAATCAGTTGTGCAGCATCCGTGCTGTCCTTGGCGAATTTGTTTTTAGCAATCCAATTAATCAAATTCCGTCTTGTTATTGTTGTGTCATACTCTTCCCCATTAACAATATTCGTTGCAAGCACAACTTGATCTTTGCTTTGTAAAATTCTATGAATGAATAAAAATGACAACAGATATAGTTACATTTACGAAATTCTTAAAAACGACCGAAATTACATGAGTGACATGAAGGGATTTCCCCACTTAAAACGTCTTGAGATGATCAGGGATAGTCCGATAGCAATCCTCACTAAGTTTGTGCTTTTTCTTGGAATTACTGTCATGGAATCCCAGGCACTCTCACTTGAAGTCCAGAGGTTATCTCCAACGCATGACAAAACTGAAACACGAAAAAGTTACTATAAAAAATACGCGAAGCAATTATGCATGTGTTGACTAGGGGACAAGTGAATTCTCACGGTGGCATATTTTTCCCCTGTACGATTTCACCCCCTATAATCACGGAATTTTGCGATTGCCTAGCTCTTCTTTTAAGTCTCAGCAGTAATGTTCGTGATTGAGACAATGCCGATTATTTCCCTGTGTCAGCCAATCCATCATCCAGTAACTTTGATCCAGTTGGAGTCAATGTGCAACAGCTGTTACGGTGCAAAAGTCAATTCTTTTAGGGCCAAATACTCACCTTGCCCAGCAAAACTTTAAATATCTTAACACACGCATTAACGAATACAATTAAAAATCAACGAATTCTCCAATAAATTTTGTATTTGAACATATATTATCAAAGGCGGCAAACCTTTCTGGCGATTGCAAGAAATTTTTCAAGTAGTATTTTCGATTTTTGTTCCGATGAGACAACAGAATTTTTCTCATTCGCGGTCAACAACGGTCCAGGATGCACAAGTAACATGTCTATTTAAACAACAGGAACAACATTTTTAATAGATAAGAGTTAGGTTTACTGGTTTTAGACGTATATACTGGCGACATTATGTAGCTTACGAGCTATTTAGTGCCAATCTATGTAGAATCACCAGTGATATTTGTCATCATTAGAGTCCGACCATAACATCATCCTATCTTATTTAAGCTCATATATACAATTTATTGCCTATATATTTCATAAAATATTCAAAAATTAAGGAAGTCTATATCATACATTACTTGCTATTTATTATATATTATAAGAATTTTGTGGCGCTGTGTAGCATCCGAGATCGACAAAAAAATATTTGCAGGCCTACTGGCTGTCAGAAAAATCGCTTTCGCTTCCCTCAGTTACATTTTCGTGGACTATAAACTAGTTAATTACAATGTTGAAATGATACAGCTTACGAATAACCCTTGGTACCCTGGTCGCAAACGAGTGTGTGACCCTTAAAAGTTCGTATAAACTTTTTAAATCGATTTTTCAGGGTGCTAGGCAACGTAGACCAAAGCATACCAAACTCGAAGAGCCTCGTTTTCCATCTATTTCATGAAAAAACACTAAGTACTTATCTAATGGCTGAGAAAAGCGATTTGAAGAAAAAAAAAACGACGACCACTATACACGAAAATCGTACTTTGCGATGGAAAGTTGTGAAAAAGCCGTTCGGATAAAATATTTTTCCGACATTGCCGGGAGTCTTGGTAAGAAATGAATTTGATCTTTCAAAAGAGCAGGTTCTTTTCTATCATTAAAAACTAAATTTATATCGAAATGTTCCCGCGAACATATTCAGAAACGTTTTTGAAAAGTAACTACTTCTTGCAAATGAGGCGTTGCGGTCCGTTGCCAGTCGAATTTCTGCGAGAATCCATTTCCGCGCATTCCATAGTGCGTAACAGCTCAGGCGCTGGTACAGCCTTCGTCTTCAAGGAATTTATAATTAAGAGATGACAACTACGTTCAAGACCAGCAAGCCTATTCCAACTCCTGACTGAGCACCCACCTTTCCAATGTTGTTCTTCAATATACCGCATTTCTAGTTTAAAAAAGCTTATCAAGTTGCAGTCATGATGAGGGCCTCGTCATTCTTATAACTAAACAGATTTTCCTGGCAGAAAAAGGGTCTTTTCTAACAGAAAAAGGGTCTTTTCTAACAGAAAAAGGGCATTCTCGGGAAGAAAAAGGGCATTCTCGGGAAGAAAAAGGGCATTCTCGGGGAGAAAAAGGGCGTAGTTCAAAAAATTTGTACTCGACCACCTGAGTATTTGTCCCACCACTGTCAGACGGGTGGCGCCACCACTGATTCTAGCTGCAGGATACTCATACAGTTTTGCCTCTGGTTACTATACATAACGGCAAAATAAAGGCTCGCCAATGACAGAGGTCGTTGTAAGTGTAATCATTGTCTCATATTGGAATAACGATGACGATCTCGTCACATTTCATTTCACAGAGGATTTCTATTTACCTTCTTAAAATTTCATGCCACTGCCCCAATAATGGATTTCAAAATGTTGGAATAGACCAAGTGTTTTCATTTTGTTCATATTCGCTTTCCTTAATAAGAGTCTGTCTACTTAACCCCCTCCTAGAACCTCATAAATTTCAGAAGCGCCCCGGTGCTTATTGGAGCCCTTACGGTAGTGTGAGTACGTACGAATGTGTCACCAAAGTTATCTGTCTCTCTTTACCTTTGCGCTTCATGCATGCTTGTGTGTCTGTCTCCATTTTGCTATTGTGACCACAAAACATATGACGAAATATGCAAAGTACAATCACAAACAGTTGAGGTGTAGATGGATGCGTTTGAACGTGCTATTGCAACCAATCTTATCGATTCATCCCGACCGTGAGTGCAAGTTCTATTTAATTCCCGACGTAAGAAATCACGAGATTAAATCACTGGAATGGCTCTATTTATTAGCTAATTGATTGCTGTAGTTATGCTCTGAATCACTTTTACGGTTACGAAACCTTCACAAAACAATGGCTAGTGAGGAAGTCTTCTTGGGGATAGCCCAGTTACAATTACAATAAGACCTATTAAAACGGCCAATATTTGGCTAATGGTATCTTCATGCAACAACTACCAGCGTGGAGATCATGGGGAAAACCTGTTACTATGACGCTTATTACTCCAAATCATTTAAATTTTGAAAAACTTAGAATCCAATCTGATGCTACTGTGTGGTGGAGATTTGCGCTATCCGAGTGCGTCTAGTTTCATTTTCAACTACAGAAATTAGAAGTTACAGTATTCCACCTTGAACTTAAGTCTCGTTTGATAAAAAGAATATTAATTTAAAAGAGGAATCTACTATCATGCAAAATTAGCCTGACTTCAGCACAATCAGACAAGACGGGGGAAACCAAATCTAAGAATCAAACAATGAACTCATCCAAAGAACTTAAAATAGTTGGAGCCGCGCACTGCTGTCGTGTACCTGTCGTGTATCTCCTATCTCTGTTGACTGACATTTAAGTAGTTTCGTTTATCAAATTGTGTCCAACTAGACAAGAAATGTCTGTAGTTCTGAACATTGGTATCAAAATACAAAATACTGTCAATTACGAATCCTAACACTACAATAGCGTATAATACTAAGCATACACGTTTCAGTGCTGTACACTAGGTTATCTAGCTGACATCTGATAGTGTAAATGCATTAGTATTACTATTACAAACAGGATTCGTAACAAATTCCTCCATACCATCACTGATAGCATAGTCAGAGCAGCGTATTCTGCTCCCCCTGAGACGTATGCATACTCCCGAGTCAAAATATCATTTTTAATGTTGAAAGAGTCACTACAGGGTATCTGCCTTTTTCAAGTAAGTCAATAAAACTCTTCGACCAACATCTGACTGCTACAGTTAAACAAATTTGCGTTTGTAAGTACACGGGCTAATAAGAATAGCTGGCACCTCTCAAACACAGCTGCAACATACAGCAACACAACCATAAGATACGTTCATAGATATTGTTGACTTACCAACACCTTAACTTCTCTCAGCTGTGCTCCTGCACAAATGTGTCTTCAAGAACACGATTCCCTGCTTGGCCTTGGACCTTTGACATGACATGACATGAGTTTTTCGCTAATTAAGCATAACCATCAGCTGATAATTACACTCTAGCAAACAACAGTCTCCAAGCAACGATAACAACTGAGCATGGTTTCATACCAGTACCGAAACAAAGAAACGCGCTGATAAGCTGTTATGAAGATTTGTGTTTACTATTCCTTCTGAACAATGATTCACGGGTCCAACTAAGGCAAACAACAAAACCACTCCCTTCCGACAGTTAATGTCACGTAGACATACGCAAATCCTAATAAACCTTACTTTTTGTTGATTAAAACAAAATACAATTGAAGAATTAAAACTTGATGTGATCCGAGATAGAAGAAAAAATGTTGCAACTGAAAAACAGCAATTTTTGGTGGCAATGCCTTTGAGGGGGCGGATAAAGTGTTTTTGTTCTCTACGTGCAGAGTCCCACAGAGCCGTTACATTTGACTATTCTTAATTCTTTGCAAGAGATAACAGAAACGCAGCTAGCAACTGCGTGTTTAACTTCGCATGACATTTTTCTGTCACACGAAACTGGCAAAAGTACATGAAGTAAGTTATGTAAAGGCATAGAGTTAGGGGGGCTTTAGGCTCCAGTCCCCTTGAATCGTATGTGGAAATCGCCCTCTCGAAAAAGGGCAATTTATTCAATCGGTTACCTGAAACCCTTGAGATTTTGTTCTAAGGACTTACAATTACGAAACTGCTTTCCTTTTCATATTACTGTGACCGAATTTAATTTGTCACACATTAAGTCAATTGTATGGTGAATTCCACTGCACGCATTTAACTTACAATGCGTTACTTTAAGTAGATAACAATATAAATAATATGAATAACAATATAAATAATATGAATAACAATATAAATAATAATAGGAATAACATAATTAACAATATGAATAACAATATGAATAACAATGCAAATCATAATCGGAGCCTCCAATACGCTGTGTAAATATTCTACGTAATTCAATAACTGAATTACGTCAATTATCATTTGAGCACCTCCCCCGGAAAATATGACCCTACGCTTATGAGTAGTACATGATCGGTCAAACTCAAAGTTCCTTTCACCTCACAAATTCTTGAGCCTCAAACTTCAGATACGATATCTTCGGGATACTCAAGGAAAAAAATGTTCAAAGTGGTTTTCAAGTAATGTAATGAAAAGACATCATACACCAAAACACTTCACTAGCATTATTAACACAAACAGGTTATCACGCCCATGATACAACTCTGCCTACTTCTAGATGGGACTAGGTAATAACCCCTGTATAATGCAATTCCTACCCTCAATCGGAAGTAAATGTATGGCAAAGACTTACAAACATTCTTGTTTAAGAGTGTTGTCGGTATGTAGATGTAAAATAAGGGAATACCATTGTCGTGCTATACGTTTCTTTGAGAATCAGAAAAGTTAAAATGGGTAAACTCATTGAGCTTTTAGGCCAGAGTATTTGAATTTGCCTCAGTACATTACGACATTAATGGGAACCAAGGGCCTGTTCGCACTGGAAAGATGGCAAACTTTGTCAAACTTGACAAGCACAATTAGAAAATTGTAACAATTTAGAAGGGCAAATTTGCTGCTTCGAGGCCCTATGACGGCAACCTTGATGAAGTCTGACAATTTATTACGTTTCAAATTTTGGTGTTCGCACTGTACTATCTAAACAACCCTCTGACAAACATGTACTGTCATTGAAGATATACATATACTGGATTATCGACTTGAAAATTTGCGACATTTCGCTAAAAACATAATTCCTAGCAGTAGTACTAAGTGCCCCACTCATGAGCAGAAAGTGGCAGTAGCCAATGTTTTGCATTTAATTTCTGATATTTGCGTAACCCATACAACACAAGATTATTAAGAAGTGAAAACAACTATTGCATTTCCCATGGTGTTATTGTGTTTTTGCATTAACAGGTAATAACTCTAAGAACATATTTCTTTACCTAACAATTGCAATGTTAGTTAATTGCATTGTTAGTTAATTTCTCAATGCGGAAAATAGATGGCAAAATTGTTTGTCTGTAATCTGCCTACACTACACAGCACAACATTGTATTGATACTCTTCTATCAAATCAATGCTTTTTGCCAAGGAAATGGCCAATGAAACTCCTTTTCAAAATGGCCTTTGATTTGAACACGCTGTAAGGTGTTAACGACATATCCCAAGTATTGTTTGATCTCGTGAAAAGTGAATGAATCGTTAGAGAGGAAAGTATATGAATATACATGTATATATATATGTTACCATAGACATACACTTTCCTTTCTGACGTTTCATAACCTGACGAGTTTTAGACGAAAAAAGATATTAAGTATGTTTTTAGCGCAATATCGCAAATTTTCAAGGCGATTTTCAAGTTTTGTACCACCAAAAGATAGCATAAATACCAGATTAGTTGTATGGCTTTTGCTCAAGTGCAAACGGACCCAAAGATGGCAGTACAAGTTAGACAAGAAGCGTTGCCGTGTCTTTTTCTGCGAGGGAGCCTTCTGGCCTAAAACTGCATCACTGCAACTGATTTCCAATAAACATTGGATAAGCTCCGTAGACGATAACCACCTAATGCAGAGCAGTAATGCACATTGGAACCTTAAAAAACGATCATACCAATTTTGTTAAAAATGGTGGAAGTAAAGAACGTTCGTCTAGTTCATTCTGTGTCATCGGGTCTAACACATACAGCACGCGGATACAGAGAAGTGTTCTTGATTAGAAGTGATGTCAAGTGTCGTATCCCTGGAGAAATGTCTTGTGTTCAGGCCTTTTATACTATTCTCATGAATTTGTTAGCCTTAAGAGTGCCACAAGTAGGAGAATAGTAAAAGAATAAACTAAAATCGCCTTGAAAATTTGCGACATTGCGCTAAAAACATACTTAAAAGCTTTTTCCGTCTGACACTCCTCAGAGTATGAAACGTCAGAAAGGAAAGTATATAAATATGGGAACCTATTTATACGAAACATGTAGCAAAACTAGCCAATCATAAACAAGAAAGGAAACAAAGAAAGAGAAA